>JAHZMU010001217.1:0-14408 GCA_027743725.1 Rambutsinella grinnellia | reverse complement strand
GAGTTGATGTGGTTTTTTATGCGTCTTTTTTTACAATCATGATGATAATTTAGGGTTAGAAGAGGGCAATAATAAAAATATATGAGGTTTATCCCGGAGAGAGATACGAACAAGCGGGCGTGGAAGGAGATGCATTTTTAATAGGACTCTTTACATTCTTCTACCCTCATCTAAAGAGATATAAACCATTATTTAAAAATTATGGTGAATTATGCGTTTATTTCAAATTGAATAATATTTCTTCCAGCTTTTATCCAACCCCATAAAAAACCACTAGACACTTAAGAATAATCAGTTGATGAACGAATAAGCATTAAGACTATTGACATTGACATTGAAGCCGGGGTTCTTCACCTGTCATAATGTTTCCTTTTTCGCTACGACCATCTATACAATCATACGCATATATTTTTAACTAGATTTGATGATAAGTCGCTTTCAGTGATGGATGATGAATTGGTGAATGTCGATGGTGGTGGTTTGGGTGATGGCGATGATAAAACATGGCACATGCCCGTTTAGCCTTAGCCTTGCATATTTTTCTCTGTCCATATGGCATGTGTCTCAGGCGAGGGAATTCCGCACCCCTATCCAGTCAACTGGACGAGGCACATATCAATTTGAATTGAAACTCAACCATCATTTCACTCATCTACGGAATGAGCAAGAGCAAAGGGGAAAATACTATGCAACAATGTCATGTCATGTATCGTAATTGTGCAAGGAAATCCGTAGTTTCCCGTCGAAGGGATGGGAACGTCTTGTCATTTCCATTTCAATAGTCAATCCATCTCGTAATGATTTATTATTACTGTATATCAATAGGTCATGGGGAAATTGTCAAAGAATTTGTAGTTTTTAAAAGAATACTTGGAAGTTGAATATCTATGGCTGAGAAAATCAAAAATGACGGAGTAAAAGGCGGAGAAGTAGGCTTCACACAGAAGGGTGGCTTTGCGGGTGGGTCTCTCATCTTGTCAAATAAATAGGGAGAGAATTTTGTATTGAAAACGCAGTTCAATTTCGACTCTTTGACTCTATCAGACCATGACTGAAACGAAAGGCAGGCAAACAACTAATAAAATTTTTATTATTGAGAATCGGAGAGGGAAATCCATCATAAAAAGAGAATCTAGTTATTCACGCCTTTCATATGTAAAAACGCACTTTTATTAGGACTTTTGAATATTAGTTTCAAGCGAGTTGCGTGTAGAGAAAACAGAGTTTAAGTTGAAGACATGCACAAAAACTATTGAGAGCGTTTTTTATTACGAAATATTTAAAACACATGAATAATTTCATCTAGGTCGGGGTTGAACAGACTAGAAAAAAGTGGAGACAGACGATATTTGTAAGAAAAAATTGGAAATGCAGGCCATAAGGTTCAACTAGGGTCAGAGTGATGATATCGTAGTCAACCCTTATTTCTCACTGCATTTTTATTGCATAATGCAATCCAAACCTTTTCCCTCTGACGACGACGTCAACTCCAATAAAAATAGTTTGGTTATCTCGTAACAAGACAAGTTGACATGATCATGGCTGATTTGATTTTTTGAGCTAGGGAAGCTTGGATTAATCTACTTTTCCTTTTAGAGAGAAATGTGATTTTCGGAAGCTTATTTTAGGACTTTTTATCACAAAGATAGTAACTGTCTAGTGACTGCTGTGTTGTATCAAAAAGGATTAAAAATGAGGAAACTCAAGACCATCTTCAATTACTCTTTGATTCCAACACATTCTTGAAGTTTTGGAAGGGTTGAGCTTTTATTTTTCTAGATTTCAAGCTGAGATTTCAAGGCCCTTTTATGGAATTTCCGTGTCATTCCATTCCACGCGAGTAGATCTGATTTGAGCTTTAATAAGCTATGCTCAAATGTCCCCTCTCATTATTATCTTCTTGACAAATTTAGTGCATTTTTTCTCTGTTCGAGAGAGAGAGGAAAGATAAAAGTGAAATAATTTCCCCTTCACTTCACATTCGAAGAAAATGGCTAATGACAAGAGTGTAGAGAGGAAATGGTCGTTAAAAATTATTTACATTCATAAAGCTCCCTTTTGGAAGAAATCTCTTAAAAATTCACCACCTATTTCTTATGGCTGGACACGTACCTATTTCTTATGCCTTTGGGCATTTGTGTAAATGCAGTTTAATGTGGGATTCTAACATGTCCTTCAACACTCCAAAGTGCCCTAAGGGAACGGCGATGATTCCTTTCCACCTCATCTGCATCATACCTTATCTATCTTCTTTCCGTGCTTTACTACACAACTTGGTTCACTCAACTCCTCACCCTAAGCAAATCTCATTATTCTCCAAAGGGATGGAAGGAAGAAGGGTCTTGGAAGAATAATGCATTTGTTTCACACTCGCATGAAAAAATATTTTGTCGATCCCATCAATGTATCGCTTTTTTGTTTGCATAGACTTGTCTCATTAGAAGAAGAAACATTCAGCTCCACTCTAAACATTATGAAAAAGGTTTTAAAGAATGGAGTGACTCTTCCAGGTTCTGATCGTCCCTTTCCATTCTCTGATAAGTCAACCATCATCCATCTTGATATTCCTGGTTTGGCCAGATCTCAAGGGACTGTATAAATGCAATAAATACAATAAAATTGACTCTTTCAGATGAGAAAAGAGGGAAAACTTGTAAATTTTATTTGCTGCCAGGAAATAATGGGATTGACTGATGGATTTTCCTAGTTTTCAATTCTTTGAATCGAAATTGGAAAGGGAAAGGAAGTTCTTTTTGTTCCGCTTAACTTGCCATTTTAAAACGGTTTTAAATAGTGAAAATCGTTAGTGTTAGATTAATAGTATTTCTCTCTGTTTTGTCCATCCAACCATTTTTCGGTACGCATTATTCAAGTAACAAGGCATGTCGCAAGTCACGCAGGATATTGTACCTTACTCCGAATTCTCATACACTTTTTAAGAGCATTCAACTACTCACCTCTTTAAATAAATAATTATTTTTACAGGAAGAAAAAGAGGGTTGGGCTTATCTTTGCTTACAGGTAATGGTTATGGAGTTACTCTATGGCCATTTCAATTTTATCATTTATTTTTCATTTCTCGTTGCTCCTTGCATTCGGATTACTTGTGCCCTTTTTTGTGATCGTAAACCGTGTCGTTGTTGTTGTCTCCGACTAAAAGTGTTTAAAAACATGAGTTTTTCTCAGTCTGTCAAGCTAACTCTGTGACCATATCACGGGATACAACAAGGAAAAGGAAAGTAAGGCCATGAATAAATGATTAGGATTGAGGAAAATGGAAGAAGTTGTCTCCTGCTCGTCCATTAAAATCTGATCGTTTATTTACAACGATGAAAGATTCAAAAAGGGTTATTTTCGTAAAGGTTTTGGAGCTACGACACGAGTGATTTTTTTGTACAGGACAGAGAGAAGACCTATAAGAGCAAAAACAAAGATAAAAGATGCACGACTGAGTAAAGAATGCCTGGAGCAATGTTCATATGATACCACCTGAAAGGCTCACAGGAAGCAAAAATTCTCCAGACAGGCCGAACTCGATATAAAAGGTGGAACGATTGTGTTGGAGAGTTGTAGAAAAATATTTTAAGACAATTGAGAAGGGTTACATGCTGAGAAAAGTATGAGGATAAAATCATGTTGTTTCTCTCTACTTGGACAGGTAATGGTAGAAATGGAGCGGTTGTAGTTTGCAATGATGTTGCATCCAAGCGAAAAGTTGCGTAGATGGTTGTAAGGGATTTGTTAAGTCTAAAAAGGGGAGGTTGGTTGTGGTGATGTTTTTTCCTTTTTCTCCATGATTCATGATGATTAGGAGGATGTATAATTTTAGAAGGTTGGCTATCTTCATCGTTTGTCTCGAAAAGGGAGAAAATGATGGTTCTTGTAGCTACTTGCTTGCTCTTAGCTACTACTGCCGTTTGTTGCCGGAGGCGAGAATAATCTCAACAATTGACAAAGCCCAGTGCATTTTGATGCTGGAGAGAGATAGGTGGATTATGCAAGAAATATTATAATGGTTGAAGGATTTTGATTGAGCAAAGGGTGATGCGGTTAGCAGCTGAATTTGATGAAAAAGGAGAATTTCGTAATGCTCTGGAGATGGTTGGGTGAAAATAAATTGCAATTTTTGGTTTTGCTTGCGAAATGAGTGGTGAGGGGAATTTCAAGCAATTTAAAACCGGATTTTGTTTTCGCAAGAAAATAGTGCATTCTTGGCGTGATTTTTGGAGGAAATATGGACACCTGTTTCCTTTCATAATGGAATTTTTATAAACGGGAAAACGTCGAAATGTCTTATGTAAAAAGGGAAGTATTGACTATCTTTTAAAGCTTTCGATTCCGGAAACTGCAAATCAGGTTTTTAATTACTTCATTTAAAAAGGTCTTCATTAAATTCTTATTGCATTTTGTCAAACCACATTCTTTCACGTATGATAATTTTGATGGCTGATATTTCGCAGCGTAATCGCATGGGAAATCTACGTCAATGAAGAATGCGCGTAATGATATTATTTTGGGAAATCATGAAAATTTTGTATGTTAAAGTCGAGGTTTAAATTCTGACGATTTGAGCTTTTGTGGTGATGATGAGATTTTGATTAAAGGCAGAGGTAATGTTGTGTGAAAAGTAAGAAGAAAATTTAGTAGGGAAAAGCCTCTCTGATGATTACTCTTTCGAGTAATTGATATGTTGATGAGAGTTTTCCGAGTTCCCACAACTTTTCGTCCTATTTCAAGCATGACCATAGCTCATGGGAAATGAAAAGGACTATTATGCGGGGAATGATTCTACATTTTTATTCAAAAATCTAAAAAAAAATGCGTGGGTGGATAGCCTAATAAAATTGTTAACCCGAATCTTGATTTCTATTGTTCTAAAATGATTTATGTTTTATAATGATTAGGCATTCCCCAGCCTGAATATCGCTGGGTAAAGGATGGGCAATATATTGGAGAATTTAGTGCGGACCACTTTTACAAAATTCAATATTCGAAAAAGTCGGATGCCGGGGATTATCAGTGCATTGCCAGGTATTTCAGTTAATTTACTAATTAATTCATTCGGGAATTTGTTAAATTTATGAATTAATTTATAGAAATGATGCGGGTGCAATTTACTCAGAGAAAATTCGTGTCTCGGTTGCTTGTAAGTTGAATTAAATGATCATTTAAGAAGAAAAGAATTAATCAGGTAAATAATCAATTTCAATAACTACTTTTCAGACATGGCACCGTTCGACACTCAAGAAGAAAAGACTGTTGTGGTCCGTTCAGGCGACGCTGCCGTTCTGGATCTCCCTCCAGTTCAGAGTAATCCACCTCCATCCGTCCTCTGGCAGACGAGAGATAACAATCTCCTCTATGGAAGTAAATTCGCTTTGACCTCTGACTTCAAGCAAGTCATTCTTGATGTGAATGCAGCTGATCAAAAAGCCTATATGGCTCGTGCCACTAATACCCAATTGGGTCAAGAAGAAGTCTCCCCTTATATCAATCTCATTGTAACAAATCAAGGAGACTATCACCCCCACTCTTCCTCAGGAGACCAGCAGATTCCCCCAACAATTGTGATTCCTCCACAGGACGCACAAGTGACAAAAGGGCAGAGTGAATTTGAACTCCAGTGCATTGCAAATGCAAGACCACTTCACGATCTAGAGACAATTTGGCTAAAAGATGGAGTTCCAGTGGAAACTGCTGGGGTACCTACATCCTTCAATGATCTTTGGAATAGAACTCTGAGTTTACTCAAGGTTGACTCAAGCCATTCGGGTGAATATACGTGCCAAGCTAGACTCCGAAATTCTATATATCCCGTGCAATCAGCGACGTCAAGAGTTTCTGTCCTTGAGAAACCTCACTTCATCCAAAGCATTCCGACTGAGATTTTCGGAGAGTTTGGTAAAGAGATTCAACTTCATTGTAGCGTAGGTGGAGTGCCAAAGCCGAATATCACTTGGTATAAGGATACCTCAAGAATTGATGCTGCAGCGGGTTCGCCAGGTTACTCTGTTGATCCTGAAACAGGCAGTTTGACTGTTCATTACTTAAGGGCACAGGACTCTGGTATGTACCAGTGCTGGGCATCAAATTTGGCTGGAGAAATTAATGGATATAGTTGGCTTCGCGTGAAAAGTAAGTTATTTTTAATTATTAAGTTAATTAAGTTATCTCTTTAATTCACGGTCTCTTTCGGGGTCTAATGATTAATTGCAAACACTTTAAGATATGTAGAAAGTGTAAATAAATTGTCCATGTGTTAATCTCCCATAAAATAATAGAAATAGCGAAGAGAACACGAAGAAGCCTGTCAACGAGTACCCAGTCAACTCCCACTAAAGTTGTCAAATTGACACTTGTAGATCTTCTTAACGCCATTCCGTCCAATGGTAAACTATTCTATGAATCTGGTAGTTGTGTCCGTTTTTTGTCTGCGTTGCCTGTGTAGCGTGTTGGAAAACTAACAAAGTAAAGCTAATTTCCTCGCTTTTGTTGTGCAAAAAGTAACAATCATTTACACATTTAAAAAGTTTCGTCAGTCTTTTAAAGTTTTTATATTTTAAAAAAATTACATTTGAATTTTGAAGTCATTATCATTTTTTCTCGTTTTTAATTGCAAATAACGTAATGTAGATCAGATAAAGTCCATTAGCTCGTCAAATAATTTGTATTTTATAATGATATGAAACTTGCTTGCATGAATTTTTTGCATATCGTTTTGTCTTTGTCAATTATTATGTTTGCATGCTATTATGTTCTACTTTCACTGGCGAAAGCCTTGTCCCCTTTTTACTTTCACCTGCAACCTTTTACACGAATACTTTTACCAGGATTTTCTCAACAGTGACCTAAATGAATGCAAGCACCGAAGGATACTGATACTTCACCACTGCACAAGCACCAAATTATAATCACAATGTTTAATTCACTAAATAATTAATTTGTATGTTGATAGCTTTCACCCAATAGAATCACATGATATTAATATTATGATGTTGTACACTTAAAAATCACAACAGCAAGCCTTGATTTGTAGTGGCATTCTCTATTAAAATTAGCAAATGATTGCGGTTATTAAATGGAAACGTTTTTATTACAGCATCTCCGCCAGTAATGGTGAAAGGACCTGAGAATAAAACTGTCTTGGAAGGAAATGATGTCACGCTTTTCTGCGAAGTTGGGGGTGCGCCTATGCCAAATGTGACGTGGTATCGAGATGGTATGTTCAGGATTTCATTGATAAAATTGAAATTCTGAAGAGAAAGTTGTTGAATGGTTTTAAATATTTATTTGTAGAAACGGAAGAAGTTATTTCCCAAGGCCGTTTCCAAATCCTTGACACGGGAAGCCTCTTGATAACTGCGGTTAGATCCAGGGATGGAGCTCATTATACGTGCATCCGTTCAAATGTCGCAGGTACTGTGATTGGCTCCGCTCACGTATCAATTCTCGTCCGCACACAGATTGTTCAACCTCCGGCAGACACCCAAGTAATTCTTGGACACGTAGCCACTCTCCAGTGCAAAGTATCGAGTGTCAAGGCCGTTTCCAAATCCTTGACACGGGAAGCCTCTTGATAACTGCGGTTAGATCCAGGGATGGAGCTCATTATACGTGTATCCGCTCGAATGTCGCCGGTACTGTTATCGGCTCCGCTCACGTATCAATTCTCGTCCGCACACAGATTGTTCAACCTCCGGCAGACACCCAAGTAATTCTTGGACATGTGGCCACTCTCCAGTGTAAGGTATCGAGTGATCCAGCCCTCCCGTATGAAATCGAGTGGGAACATGATGACGAGGCTATAATACCTGGGATGTCGACAAGAGTGAGAATTCACCCTGATGGAAACTTGGAAATTCGGGAGGTTAGGGCTGCCGATGTGGGAACGTATAAATGTATCGTTCGATCACAAGGTGGTCATGATGAAAGAACAGCTCGTTTAAAAATTATCGAGCTTCCCTATCCACCCACAAACGTCCGGGCTGAGAAGCTCCCTCACTTAGCCCCAGGAGCAAACTCCAAGGCTGTCAATATTACTTGGGCTAGTGGCTTCGATGGGAATAGTCCAATTAGTAAATACATCATCCAAACAAGGACTGTTCAACCTGATGCTGGAATGCAAATTGACGTGCCCGGCTCATGGGAAACGCTTTTAACGAATGTGACATCTGAAACGAGGAATATCATTGTTGAAGAATTACACTCTAAAGCACTCCGCTTCCGTTCCACCCAGCCCATTCGATCCATTAGCGGAACAAACCGGGCAGCTCTGCAACCTCGAAAAATTCACAGATTATAATATTTCTGTCCTTTGCTTTACAAACCCCGGCGATGGAAAACCTAGCCCAGGTATTCCAGTTAAAACTATGGAAGACGTCCCGGACGAAGTTGACTCTCTCCATTTTGAAGAAATCTCTGATCGATCAGTGAAAGTTGTTTGGAGCCCACCCTCCAAAATGAATGGGGAGTTGACAGGATATGTAGTCCGTTATGGGATCAAGGATCATCCGACATCCTTTAAGGATATGAACATCACGAGTAATTTGACTTATGCAAAAATCCAACAACTTAAAGCCAGTACATATTACACGTTTGAGGTTTGTGGCTACACAAAAATTGGGCGAGGTATTTGCAAAGCGGCAAGTATGAGAAGTGGGGTTGAACCGGTTTTGCCTCATCCCCCGGTAAACCTTGCGGTGAGCAATATCCAACCGTTTTCCGTAGTTCTCCAATTTACTCCTGGATTTGATGGCAATTCAAGCATAACCAAATGGACTATTCAGGCAACAACTAATAGAAACTCGAGTTGGCATACAATTTACGAGTATTGCGAACAACCAGAGAGTTCTAGTAATATGGTGATGCCAACTGGACCAAGTGGGGCTGGAATAGCTTCTCAGTCAAGTGAATCCATTGTTGTCCACAATCTTATTCCATTTTTGCAATATAAATTGAGATTAGTAGCTCATAATGTTGTGGGTCCATCGAAGCCCTCGGAAGCTTCACAACTCTTCCAAACTCTGCAAGCTCCACCTGCTCACCCGCCAAGAAATGTGACTGTCAGAGCCATTTCAGCAATGCAATTGAAGGTGAGATGGATCCCCCTGCAGCAAACTGAATGGTATGGGAATCCACGCGGATATAACATTTCTTACAGAGAGAAGGGATCTGGGAAGCCTTATCTCTTCCAGACAATATCAAATCCGACAGGAAACGCATTCATTTTGGCCAATTTAGAAGAGTTTAGTTTGTATGAAGTTGAGATGACAGCTTTTAATGATGTGGGCCAAAGTGAAGTTTCCCAAGTGGCAGTAGAAAGGACAAGAGAATCTGTTCCGGGAATGGGACCTCTAATTATTGAAGCTAATGCTACATCTTCAACAACAATAGTAGTGAAATGGAACCCAATTCCAGAGGAACATTGTAATGGAATAATTGACGGTTACAAGGTTTATTATGGGGCAAAGAGTGTACCCTTCCAATTCAAACAGATTAACTCAAACGCGACGTTTACAACGACTCTGACGCAATTGAAAAAGTTTACTCAATATCACATTCAAGTTATGGGGTATACGAGGGTTGGAGATGGGGCTTTGAGTGAGCCTCCCGTTTTAGTTCAGAGTTGGGATGACGTGCCGGGACCACCATCAAATATCTCTTTCCCGGATGTGAGTACAACAATGGCGAGAATGATTTGGGACGCGCCTGCAGATCCAAATGGGGTGATTCTCGCTTATAAAATTACTTATGCTCCGGATGGCTACGCAAATCCCAGCTTTGCAATGGAGTTCCCACCGGAAACGAGGACTTTTAGAGCGACGGAATTGGAAAGGGAGAAATACTATTGGTTTTCGATAACAGCAAAGACAAGGCTTGGTTGGGGAGAAACAGCGAAGTTGTTGGTCTTTACAACAAATAATAGGGAGTTGCCTCAAGCGCCTTCACCTCCTCGAGTTAGTCCTTCACAAGTTCAGAGTCATCAGATAACTTTCTCTTGGACCCCGGGCAGTGACGGGTTTGCTCCAATAAGATATTACACGGTTGAATATAATGAGGGAGAAAGTCACTGGCAGAGGATTAATGAAAGGGTTGGATCGCAAGGGACATCATATACTGCCAAGAATTTAAGGCCGTACACAAGCTATAGATTTAGGATTCAAGCAACAAATGACATTGGATCGAGTGGATGGTCAGCGGAAAGCAATATAACATGGACTATGCCGGCAGCACCGTCAGGTAGTGTAAGCGATGTGCAAGTAGTGCCGATTACAACAACAAGTGTCCGCGTAAGCTGGAAACCTTTGGAGCCCACCGTCAAATGGAATGGGGATGGTGAGACTGGAGGTTATAGGGTAGTATTCAGGCAAGTCGTGGACTATCCAGTGGCTTCCGCACAGTCACCTCCAAAAGAAGAAATTCATGGCATGAAAGCAACATCAGTTGTCTTGACTGACTTGACGAGGGACAAAAATTATGAAATTACTGTAGTTCCATTTAATTCCAGAGGGGAAGGGGAACCCTCAAGTCCAGTAACTGTTTACGTGGGAGAAGCAATTCCTACAGGTGAGCCAAATGACTTAAGAGTTTCAACTGTGAGCTCAACTGAAGTCCAAATTGAGTGGAAAGCTCCCTTCCAAAATCAGCAAAATGGGGATTTGTTAGGATACAAGATTTACTATCAAGCTGCGAATTCATCCGAGGAAGAATTGGAAGTTGTGCCTGCATGGTGCACAAGTCATTCGCTATTTTTCTTGGAAATGTATACAACTTATACGATACGAATGGCAGCATTCAATCCCGCCGGGGATGGGCCTTTTACTCCACCAGTGAAAGTTCGAACGGAGCAAGGTGCGCCTGGGCCGGTCTCTAACATTTCATTCTATGATATAACCATGACCAGCCTGAAACTCAGTTGGGAGAAACCTGTCAAGCCAAACGGAGTAATTGCTCATTACCTCGTAACTTATGAAACAGTACTTGAAGGAGGAATCGGAAATTCTGCAGAGGATAGAGTTATTTCAAAGCAAGTCAGGCAGAAAGTTTCTTGCTGTTCTCTGCTGGTTGAAAATCTCGAGGAGGAGACCAGCTACACTTTCTCTGTACGAGCTAAGAATTCCGAGCTGAATGAAGTCGGACCTGCCCTTTGGAAAAATGTCAGTACGGGACCACAACCAGGCTCGCCCAAGAGCATTAGGGATCTAAAACTTATGAAGATGTACTCGAGCGTGAGCTTCAGGTGGAGTAATGACGAGAAAAGCAAGATTTTGGGATATTACGTCGAAGCTAAAAGGATAGGTAATTAATTTTGAATTAATATTTTTCCTAACCGCGCAATTTTACTGAATAGGTTAATTAGCAAATAGTCAGTATAACTTTAAAAAGGAAAACATTTTTATTCCTCTGTAAATTCTTTACAGTTAACCACGAATGGGAGATGTGTAAGTTTCCACAAGTCTATTCAAATTACAGCTTGTTTGTGGAAATGCGCTTATAAATGTTTACACAAAATAAAAGAACAAAAAATAATTGCTTGATATTGGCTGGTAAAAGATTAGGGAATATTAAGCGTGTGTGTCGTGTTGTTTTTGTGATGTCCAAATTGGCTATTAAGCACAAATATTGACGCGCTTGGAAAATTACAAAGATATTTTTAAACTAACTAATCAAGCTATAAATTCCGTAGTGCGAATGAGTTGGATATACGCATTAAGGAAGGTTAAATTAACTTGATATTAATCTGGGGCATTTTGCTTTTTTGGGATTTCCGCACTTAATTTTAGATGAGAACCGCTGGCAAACTGTATTCAAAACGGACCAAGGACCTCAGACTGAGTTTACCCTGAGCTATCAGAATTTGTTGCCTTCAACTGGGTACAATTTTAGGATTATTGCGTATAATAGACATGGAATCAGTTATCCTGTTGCTTCCGATGATACCGTAAGTTGAAAAATTTATTTAAAAAATGCATCTTTATATTGAAGAGTTTTTAATAATTTTTGCTTTAATAAAGGTTTTCACTCCCTCCAAAATGTACTTGGAATACGGCTATCTCCAAGCTAGTCCTTTCTACCGCCAGACTTGGTTTTTAGTTGTGATTGCATCTGCTTCCGTCGTCCTCATTATAGCGCTTGTGGCTTATCTTTGTGTGAAAACGAAATCCCACAAATATAAACGTAAGGATTTACTCCATAAAATGTTAAATTAAATATACCCAGCTTTAACTAGATCTTTAACCTTTATAAGATGAATCAGAACGGAGCTTAGCAGAGACAGCTTCAATTGAAGAAGGCGTCCTATACGGCTCATCCGTAGAACTCCGCCAATCTCACAAGAAAATCAGTACGCTTAAGAGAAAATCCGCTGGAGGAACCTTGAAACCTCCTCCAAGGCCTACTCCCGGCTCAGTCACTTACACTGATGATGAAAGTGACAAGGCCTACGACCACAACCCAGATGAAAGCAGCTTGACGGAAAAGCCGAGTGAGATTAGCTCGTCAGACTCTCAGGTAGGGAAAAAAGACATTAAAGAAAATGGTCTTTCTTCACCTTCTCCTCATCCTGTTATTCAATATCTGCCTAAGATTGTTAGTATTTTCGAAGTTTCTAAAGAGAAAGATGCTATTTCTACCCATAATAATGAAACTATCTCTCGTACAACTCCTCCTAGTGAGAATTTAACTCGCTTGGCAAATCTACTAAAATCTTTTCAATGCTCTGCAGATAGAACTGAACTTATTGAGAGCTCTCAATCCGCTTCTTCGCCTAACATGATAAATAATAAGGTTTATCCTAGTTAAACATGACTTTAATTCAAATCAATACTCAAGAATGAGATTATCTACGATATAGCTTTTGTCTTTGTAACATTTCTAGCATTAATTTCTTCTTTTATTCTTGCTCCCACTTCTGTTCTCTTCCTCTGCTCTTACGAGCAAGGTAACACGTTTCTATCTAATTGCAATGTCTTGTGCTCTGTCCGGCTTTCAATTTCATGACTAACCTTTTATGCTTTTGTTCCATGATATATTTTACACATTTTTTGTTCTCTTTTATAGGGAAGCGAAACAGAACCCGAAGACGAAATCGACGGTTCCGTAGGCCCCCACTCCTTTGTAAATCATTACGCGAATGTCAATGACACTTTAAAGCAATCATGGCAGAAGCAACGCCCCGTTCGTAACACAAACGCTACACACTCGAATGTAAATACGTTAGTAGCTCATCCGCCAACTACTCCCGGACCACCCCCGCATCCATCCTCCTCAGCCGCTATGTATGCGGGAGGTGCGGGCGCAATGGGAGGTAATATAATAGGGTTAGGTCCACACTCAAGTGGAATGATTGGCGGAGTTAGTCAAGTGCCATATGCCAAATTATTCAAGTTATACTGATTCAGAACCTGAAGCCACAGCTTCGTTAAGTGGTGGCCAGGGAAGAATCGTCCTAAATAATATGGCACGGTCTAGAGCACCTCTTCCAGGATTCTCGTCATTTATTTAACTATTATAGGTGTGATGTTTAAATTCAATCCAATTTTTTATTACTCGAGTCAGAATTATTGTCATATATTTATTAAGCGTTGTTGTGTTGTATTAAGTAAGAAAATCCGTCCTTATATTTCCTTCCTCTCTGTTTTCTATCAGAATTTTTTAAATTATTTCGTGGAATGGATTGTTATTCAGATTACGCTTTGCTATAAAATGTAAAGTTATTTGTTATTAAAAAGTTATGAAATGGTACAATGTTAAGTTTAGTCGGAAGGTGACCAATTTAATAATCATTTTTAATTTATGTTATACAAGTTATATACTTAATTGTTATATTGCTACTTCCGGTAGCATTTTTCTCAATTTCTGCTGTGATACATAAATACATTTTTAGTAACTATTTTTCAGTCCGAAACAGTGACGATAATGCCAATTAAATATAAGATACGAGTTTGTACAATTTTTGTAGAATTAAACTAAAATGTTAAGGGGTCAAGGTCAACTCGATATGCAAATTCTTAAACAAATTGTCGCCTCTTGTAAATACGGGATCAAGTTCAATTCTAAAAATTACTTGTAAAATCTCAATTTTAAAATTCAATTCCTGAATGAATCTCCCTTTTTGTAATCCCACTGCCGATGCCATAAACCATGTAAATGACGTCCACAAACTTGCATTAATATTTTCTACATTTTTACTTAAGAACTATTTAGCGAGCAAAGATAAATACGTTATGTATATGTAGTTGACGAAAGAAAACCTGTTGAAGAATAAAAATAAAGTTTTAAAAAGTGTCCTCGACTTTGCGTTATGCGTCATTCTAATTTTATTATCTTAACCTTTTCAAATTCAATTTCATCCTGTCGTTGCATAAAAGGCTACATTTTATTTTCACAATTTCGCACACGTCATTTGG
>JAHZMU010001216.1:0-10596 GCA_027743725.1 Rambutsinella grinnellia | reverse complement strand
TATATGGAGATTTTGCATGATTATTTGATCCATTTTAGAGGAGGACATACGCCCCTCATGGTGAACATTCACGAACAACTACAGGTCTTCCTTATTGTCCTTCATAAAACCTGATGCAACTGTGCATCTCCAATATAATATTTTACAGCAATAATATTCCAATAGCAGCAGCAAATGTTTCCTCATTTCGGAAAAGAGGGAGGGCAATTTATTAAATATTTACGTGGATCGAATATTTTGTGATATAAAATAGATAACGAAATAATAGGTAAAGCGACAGCGTATAGACTTTCCCTTTGAAAAGTAATCGATATAATTCAAGGCTAACTCTAATTTGGCAAACTCGCTTTCAATATTTCACATTAAAACTAACGATAGGAAAAGTTTTGTTGGAGCGGTCTCAGCCTAAAAAATTGAATTAATATGTCTCATTTTGGTCATGTCATGTCTATTTGAATCCGAAGGACAGTTATAAAATGCTTTGTCTTTTGAATTTAAACTGTCATAACTCACATCAGGAACTAAATTGATTAAACATTTTACTTTTTAATGAGAAACTAATAGTGAGCATATTGCACGAGTTGATCCATTACGCGGCGTAATTTACGCCCAACCAAATCGATTTTAGACATCCCCAGATTTATCGAACTAATTCCTTTTATATTATGTCAGTTTTTTTATTAATGCAAGACTTTCATTTTCATCTTTTTTTCACATCTCATACATAAGTACTTATAGCATTTGGGAAGAGTACCAAAATTATATTTGAAACTTGCCAAGTCCCCACTTGAAACCTTGAATGAGTCATAATTAGAAGCCTGCATGGTCGCTTACATCTTAAATTGAGTTGAGAGCAATGACATTCTTAGTTGAGCATTAAGGGATTGTTTTTGTGCGTGGTAAAGCGTTTTAAACTAGTTGATCCCAATTTTAGCCCTTACAATTTTATTGTGTCAAGTTGATCGCAATCGCTTTGTCTTACGCAATCCCTATAAACGTAGCTTAAAACTCCATTGTTGTGGTTGGAAATTTGCTCTGATTTTGCATCTGCTCATGATCGTACACGAAGGCAAAGTTTGCGTTTAAGTTTAAGAAGCAAGAGCAAACGTGATAAGATAGTTTGTGATTGTAAATTAAAAAACAAAAGCAAGGTCGATTTCAAACTGAGAGTCAGTAGGTATTTTTCTAGAAATCAGTAGGAATCCTTTTCTGAATAAGATCAAAAGACAAAGAGATCTTTAAATATTCTGATTTATATTTTGGTTGAATGGGAAAAGAAGATGAAGTAATCTATCCTCCTGGTGGGACATGGCGTTACATATAATTAAAAAATTGTAAGGCTACATACATATTAACAATATCTTGGAAGGTCACAAACTCGTTTTCCAATCCGGATTACCATTCCAACCTTCCTATTCTCCATTCCGCATTTGATCTGATTTTTTTGTCCGGATTACTTTCCTGATTAAGCGACTGCCACTTTGGCAATCGATAATTATTATAAATTTGATAGATGGAAGAGAAGGAAGGTCGTAGTTGTAAATTGTAAAGATGTGTAACCAACACGTGCTCCCATTTATGACAATATAGCAGCCCATTTTATACTTCAGCATCAATTACGATGTGCGAATGGACACGAGTTAATCAATACCATATTTTTTATCGATTAACTATTTTGTCCTTTTGTCATTGAAATCTCTGAAGATTAATTCGAACATGAGACATGATGCTGACTGTTATTTCCTATTTTTTTGTATAACCAGCGCTGCATATTGGAGGGGTTTTTAGTAAACTTTATACTAAATAATCACGCCACCTCCAAACACCAAAATATAGGCTCAGCATAACACTGATTGACAAAAGCGTAGATTTTTGGGTACAAGATAAAATATAAATTGACATTTTCCTCGTTTGGGCTCATGTCAACAATATTGCCGCGCTATCGGGATTTTCTAAACGTTTAATTATCACACCACAAAAATTAGGATGATGTATTACCAATTGTTAACTTATTTGCTGACATGTTTTTGCCGGAACAATATTAATTAAATTAATGCTTATCTAATTATTTGAGTTGGCCAATTCTAAAAATTTGACATTTTCCTCGTTAAGCATCAAATCAAGACTTATTCATTTATATTTTTAATTTGCTTCTTTTAAACTGAAGAGCAAGCTCAAAATTAAGCCAAGGACTTGAACCAAATTTCAGTAGATACATCATGGAATCTAGATCCCTTCATGTTTGTAAGTTTTAAATCCTAATATTCCAGATTTACATAGACAATTCTAAATAAATAAATTGTAATATTTACATTTACATCTTATTAACATGTAAACCAAATTATTAACTATTCTATGCCTTGAATGATATGCTTTGATATTCCTTTGTTAATTTAACTAGTTAGCAAGCATTTATTCTTCGAATCTTACGAATTTTTATTTTGACCCTTTGCAAGTGCGAACAACAATCTTGGTTATGCTTGGACTACTATATATATCAAGGTGTCAATCCCAGCAACTAGTTGCAGAAATGGCTCAAGCAAAACTAGCTACAGAAAAAGACATTACATTTGCAATCTACGATGGTGACAATTATATTTATATATTTGGCGGCGGTACAATGTTTTCTCGTTATGATGAGATTGAAAGATACGACATTGAAAACGACAGCATCAGAATAGTTGCTGCCATGCCAACCGCTCGAGCCGCGGGTGCGACATCTATCGATCGTGACGGCAACATTTATTATTTTGGTGGAAACGACTTTGAAGGGCGCTATTCGGAGATATTAAAGTATGTACCAGCGACAAATTCTATAACTATTGCAAACAGACTACCAAGTGGCAACATAGTTGGTTCAGTGGTGACTGACAATTTTAACAACGCTTACTATTTTGGAGGAATCCCCAATCGCTTTCGTATGTACAGATTTAATATGACTGATGAAACCTTGACAGATATTGGCATCTTACCGAAAGACTGCGAGTATTCTGCAGCATTTTTTGACGGTAACGATACAGTTTATATTTTTGGCAACCCTGGCTCTTCCGGCGGCAGCGAGAGTGTTGTAAAATTGAATCTTTTATCTTTGGAAAGTACATTGGAGCCAGCAAACTTTCCTGCAATTTCTATTTCGAGTTCAGCAATTTTTGATGGCAAATATGGATATGTGTTTGGGTTTCCCGGGCTTACCGACAATGGAACAATACAGTTTGACCCAGCAACGTTAGAAAATAAATTTCTGCCAATGATCAATTATCCTGTCGGGTTAAGTGGTAACAATGCTGTCTATGTAAAAAAGCTTCACAGAATCTACTTATTTGGTGGACGCAGATTTACTAGGCCGGTTCCGCCTCCTACTTATAGTAGAGATATTTATTTTATTGATTTAATTTGATTTATAACCGTGGATTTGTAAACTTGTATGTACTATAAATAAATAAATACATTTGTTTACATCCGTAAAATGCTTATTTATTGTACATTGCAAAAGCTATTCTTATTTTAAATTCGTTGTTTATTTATATTTATCTTCAGTTAATGATCAGTTTTCAAGCTTTGTTTAACCTTCAACTTTCAATCTCCTAAAATATTATTGAAACGATCTATAATTAGACGTAATGAACACTGCTATTTCCTATTTTTAGCACTGCGGCAGTGCCACTGCCCAAATTGGAGCATTTTATACTAAATCGCATTTACATAAACAAGTCGGAGTCCTTTTCATCTTTTTAGATTAGGAAATTGCAAGTAGTGCAGTTGGCAGTTGTTTAAAAGAAACCATATTATTTAGCCATCACCATCATTAAATTCGTTAGTGGTCAAACTTGTAAATATGCAGGGATAGATGCTCACTCTGTCATACCCCGCGTATAAAGATCGAGTGTAAACCTCATCAACCTACATTTTTAATTGAGTGATTTTAATGTAATATCATCCTTACTAGTTGGTAATAGCGATGATTATGTTGCTGTTACATTACACCAAGGTGGGTTGAGAACAAGTTTTCCAACTTGACTCTAATCAGTTTCTTGGATGCATAAAGAGATGCAGTGACAAAAATATGATCATTTTCCTTCCGGTGCTTGAAGATGCAATTGAAAAACATGCAACTTTTTTCCAACTAGACATATTTTGAAAATACAAATCGTACTATAATCACGAAATAATTTGCTTATTCTCTTTACATATTAAAAGAGTTGTGGTGAGTGCGATTTCTGAATTTTTGCTATAAATGCATTATAATTAAAGAGACTTCCGGCTTTTCATTCNAACTTGACTCAATCAGTTTCTTGGATGCATAAAGAGATGCAGTGACAAAAATATGATCATTTTCCTTCCGGTGCTTGAAGATGCAATTGAAGAACATGCAACTTTTTTCCAACCAGACATATTTTGAAAAAACAAATCGTAATCACGAAATAATTTGCTTATTCCCTTTACATATTAAAAGAGTTGTGGTGAGTGCGATTTCTGAATTTTTGCTATAAATGCATTATAATTAAAGAGACTTCCGGCTTTTCATTCTAAAATAATTGTAATATGATCCGACAGACGGATGAGCTGGTTTTTTAGGGGAAGGAATTACTTTTTTATTTGATGTAAATGCAGATAAACAAAATCATAAATATTCACTTCTCTTCTCTTTATAGAAACATTGTAAAGAAAGATAAGAAATGACAATAAACAGTCTTCCCCAACTTAATTACGCGACTTCCTCATCCCCAAAAGTGTGATTGTGCTCCGGGGCAAAAGAGACGNGCTTTTCATTCTAAAATAATTGTAATATGATCCGACAGACGGATGAGCTGTTTTTTTTAGGGGAAGGAATTACTTTTTTATTTGATGTAAATGCAGATAAACAAAATCATAAATATTCACATATCTTCTCTTTATAGAAACATTGTAAAGAAAGATAAGAAATGACAATAAACAGTCTTCCCCAACTTAATTACGCGACTTCCTCATCCCCAAAAGTGTGATTGTGCTCCGGGGCAGGAGAGATGATTCAGTTACTAGATAATAACATGCGTGAGCATTTCCGCCCGGATTGATTGTAATGGGTGGGTTGAGCAGAGCTGTATAAACGTCTCAACTATTTATTAAAATTGCCAATACGTTTTCTTTACTTTGTAAAATTGCTCCACAAAAAAATATTTCACAATTTACGGAAAATGCGTACGCAATCCAAGTGATCTACATAACCTGCTTTACTATTTCCACATCATCCCTTTAAAGGAACCTGCTCACTGGGTCGTCTCAAATATACACATCATGTCACCAAAAATTAATAAACTCTAATATAATAGAGTAGATCATTGAACTAAAAAAATGGACTCGTTCATAATCATAATTATAGCAATCTAGGTGCGCTCTAATACTTAATATTTTTACAGGGAGATACACCGCACTTCACCACCTATTTTCATTATGAAAGATTTGCCACAACACTTTACTAGTTTGACGAGATTTTTTCGAAGAAAAAAAGTTTCCGTGCTCGTTTCTTCGTTGCGCAATATGTTTGTTGTATGAAATGATCTGTGCCTACACATATCGACCTGGCTGGCATGTCAGAGGTCTCATAATCAAAGAGATAATTGCTACAAGACCTATTACCAATTACTACTTCATCTTCATAATTATTGATTGCTTCCATTATAAACTCTGACATAAAAATTAATACGAGCTCCAAGTAATTATATCCTACTTGGTTGATATGCTTTTAATAACTTATTAAAGAGTAAAAAGCTAATGCAATTTGTAATTTATCCTTTTTCAAACGTGACACTGAAGGAAAGGTGCATTTTGATGTATTACCGTCCTCCATAGTTGCATTGCGTTGCACTCGATTAAATTCTCTTTTTTACTCGATTATATAATGGAATAATTCTATCGTCAATTGTTCAACTTGATGTTGATGGTTTTTGAGTAGTAACATTTTTCATTGCGATATAAATGTATATAAAATTTATTTTCTTTGAATATTGCAAGTGATAGTTGTGGTATGCGTGACCAGACGAAGGCGTAGTATTTAGATATTGATATTCGTATTAGAAATCATAGTGCACGTTGTAAACAAGTGTGAGGAGCCCTTCGCCCTTAATTTGTACAAGAGCAAGAGCTTGGTCTCTGGGCGTGTGTACACTTTTCTACATAAATAATTTAAGAATTCAATAGATCAATTTTACATTTCATTGTTGAACGTTTAACAACAATCGAATTAGCTCAATTCATCTTCTTCAGTGTGTACTTAAGGGATGTGTGTGGTAATTTGATTGAATAGCTTTAAAGATCCAAATTTCATCATAATTTATCTTCCATCTCTGGCAAATTCAATTGGCAACTGCGTCAGCAATGCCCCTTTTGGATGACAAGAAAATTAAAGTGATCGATGCATTTTGAAGCTGCAAGTGCAGCATAACGCCTAGTAATGGCAGGGTTATTTGAAGACTTTCAACAATTTATTACTTGCATAACATTTTAATATTGGACATGATTTCTATCTTGCAAAGTGAATGGGTTTAACATTGAATCGTTATTGATGTAATCGTCTTAGAATCTAAAACTTGTGAGGGAAAGGGTAATATGAGCTGGTATTTTTAATGCATTTTGTAGATTAATGAAAACAAATCAGAATTTTAGCAAGTTAACTCATCGGCATTACGTATTAGTAGTAACCCGTTTTACTACGACTTACAATGCAACCAGGGCGTGAGTAAAAAGCAGTCTAAAGTGTCTCATATGACACGTCGAAATTCATCAAGACGATCTAAAAGACACGAGGAATAGCACCTTCTTCACTCACTTCTGTGTAATGAATGGTTTGAAAAGTGATGAAACTTATCCTTCTTTCTAGCCAAATCAATTCTAAATCAAAAGCTGCATTTACTATCCTAACCAAGTGATGACTACTGAAGCGCATTTAACTTGGTAGAAATCGGTCAGTAAGCCTACAACGTAGTGAAGAATTGGTAGAGCACTAATCATGATCACTGCGTAGTACCCTTTGAGAAAGTTCGCCCCTTTTACACTATCCTTCTATATACCGGATCGCTTTGAAGTAATTTTTCTCTACAAGATTCGCATTACACCATTAAAGGGTTGAGGGAAGCTCATTCTTTTATATAACTGAGTTGTAGGAAGGCTCCCACAGATCAGTTTCATATTGTACTGGAGTAGTGTTGGATCCATTTCTATTGAGAAGCGAGTTCAGTTTCATTTCAGCGATTGGTGACACAAGTTAATTTAGAGAAAAGGGAAGAGAGATTCATTTCTAGAAATTCATTTTTAGCTTACTAGTGCTACGCATACGTTGTGCGGAAAAGGGTTATCCAGCGAAGGTCCGGTTTCACGGACAGTTTTTCAAACTCTCTATTCAGATACATACCGTTTGTGGTTCAAAAAGGATTAAAAATATCTGGAAAAATGTACAAGGCAATTGTTGCACTTTGCTTGTTAGCTCATACAGGTAAGCTTGATCAAAAGATTTTCATGGAAAGTCAATTTATTTTACAGTTTAAGAAAGATCACATCTATAATTTCTAGTTTAAGTTTTGATCAGTTTATACGAATTTCATTTTGGTGAACATGAAATGAAATTTAATTACAAATCGATTCTGTGCTCATTGAAAGTGCAAGTTAAAAGGATGCACTAATTTCTAAAACGTTCGGCTAGGCATGAAATATCAAATTCTTTTCTGATTAACTATGAAAACGTGTGTGTGTAGCCCACAGCATTTTTATTGTCATCTATTCATTAACAATTTAGAATCATTATACTAAATACTAATTTAGTCATGCACATATGAGCTAAGGTACGTTGTACGTTCATCGTTAGTTTCTTTCGCTTATAGTTGTTTTTGCATTTCACTTGATTAAAAATATATGGTGTCTGATGAGCATGTTATAAAAGTAGAAATGAGTAATTAAAGCAAAGCCAAGATTAACAAGCGTGGTTAAGCACGATATTAGTAGATTACTACCTCATTAATTAGCTCAGCTAACTTTCATTTTCGAAGGAGGAACGCGTCCAAACTCGACCTTATGAGATCTAGAACGGTTCGTAACAAAGATATTGCTCTCTGAATCAGAGATTCTGACAGAGAATGCTTTGTTCATCTGACCCTACGTAATCAAGCTGGACACGACTCTCTTTTTAGAACGACAGGCAAAATTTAGCTGCAAAACAAAAGCCTTTTTTACTTTCATTTTCTACAATTTCTTTAACAAATTCCGCAAAATTGCTGCAACTTCACTGCAAAAATCGCAATTCACAACTTTTTATTTCAATACCTTTGACAAGGCTTAGCCATTAATGAAAGGAAAAAATCCTCTTCCTTCTAATAGAGTCATCATTGTTTACACGACAGATTAGCCACATTATTATTTCTCATAAAATGTATCAAAGTTATTGTTCTGTTGTCACCACCTCAGGTTTTGCTGATTTTCCATTGTCATTCGTTATTGTTGTGGAAGATGAGTGAGAGCACGGCTATTACAAACGCCAGGTTTTGCGACAAGAAATCATCTATTTTTAAGTTGCAAGTATAGCAAGTTCCTCTTAAATTATGAAGAGAAACTTTTCTCTAGAAAAAATACCGCAAACAACTTGATTCTCTAGCGATAGATTTGTGCAGTATTTTTTTTGCGAAAATTGATTTCTTTGAAAGAGTTAAAAGGATACACTTGGGTGGAAGTTTGCGTGCGGATATTTTTGCAATGAATTTATCCCTCAAAGCTTATCATTTATCGGAAAAGGTAGTCATGAACTATTTGTTTCCGATCTTAATAGCATGTTTCCTTTTATTACGCTCGTTAAAATGGCACTGAATTTACGAGCTTTTAAAAATTGAAATATTCAGTGGCAGAAGTAAACAATGATTTCATTGATAACTGATAACTTTTTCATAGATGTAAGCTGTTGCCAGATTTTTTCAGACATTTTTTTGCTAGCGTAACGTCAGCCTTCACAAGGTCTTGGCTACATTTTTATAGAATACTTGGTTTACTGAGCCACTTGTATTGATTGATTTTTGAGATAAGGACCTGCTATAGATTGGCTTGATACTTTCCCTGTGTGATTCGCTCTACATAGGAGAATCTGTTGTTGATAAGGAAGTTTTAAAAATTACTTCAATTTTTACAAATTCCCCATCAGATCATCCAATATACGTTTAATCGAAAAAAAGGATATCGAAAGAATTGAAGTGAATCATTGAAACTACAAAGCTCAAACTTGTTCTTCACAATGCTCAAAGTTGATGTTGATGATTATGACAAAAAATGTACAAGAAAGGAAACTAGGTCGATTCGATTACTAAAGAGTTGCAGTGGAGGAATGAGTTATGCCTTCATATTAATATACGTGATATATGTCTCGAAGCTCTTTTCTACAAATTTTACAATGTACAAAATAGCCGGTTTGCAATTTTTCCTTCTCCTTCCCTAGTAATATTTTTTAAAACTATTTTCATACACAAGTTATTCAAGAAAGGGCTTGACTAGACATTCAGTTTTGCAATTTCAAAACTGATATTCTATTCCCTCTTGTGCAAATCTATAAAAACAAAAAAATCTTCAAACTCAGATTTATTACAGCTTCAAGCATATCCTGTACAAGGATTAGTTAGGAAATTGTTTCGATTTTCAATTAGGTTACAGAGTAACTGTATTGTTGCACTTCACGCACAACATTTTGTATCTACTCTAATTTGTTAATACTTTTATCCAAAAAGTCAACGTGCGCTTGATGGGAATGAGATGTTCTCAAATCTCAAGGGTAAATTCCCTTTTGAAAAAGTCTTTTCACATTTTGACTCATGTTATTTATAACTTTTGTTTACAAGTGCAAGTGATCCTGAGCCCGAGCATGCATAGATAATTGGGGTTTTAAAAGCGCTACACTTTTTTCTCATGTTCATTTGGGCAGAGAGATAATGAGGATAAAATATAGTTTACTCATGCAGCAAATTTTATTCTAGCTTGGTTTGTAGTAGCCCATTCGAGAGCCTTAACTTATTTTCTAATAGCTCCCCTTGACTCAGCATCTCAGACCGCTTTGTATTCAGAGTTAATGAGCTTGATATTAAACTTAGTCATTCCATATTTTTTTCAAGAATGTCTTTTAAGATAAATGGGGAGATAGGAAGATCCTTGCTAGTTGTTGGCTAATCCTTCCCCAATGTCATTACATTCTGGGGAGTCAAAACGTAAACAATAGTGTTGAGTGCTGACCCCCAAAGGAAATCGTTCAATTTTGTAACTTTCCCTAAAAACAAGTTGAGAGGCGAGACCAAGGATAAGTCAAGCAAAGGTTTTAGCTCAAAAGCATTGACAGTTTGGGTTGACATTGGTGGTAATAATGGTTTGAGAATGGGATTCTTGTCAACTGATTCAGTTGAACTGAAATTAATGCTTTCTGGAGCATTCTACAAATATTCCAGTTGGTTCTTGTTTGCCTGAATAACAGAATATGACACAAAATACAAAACGATTATATAATACGTAACACTTTATTATCAAAGATGATTTGGTTATTTGGGCGTGGGTAAAGTGTCACTTTGAGTGAGATGGTAGACGGGAGTTGGCATAAAGATA
>JAHZMU010001215.1:0-12119 GCA_027743725.1 Rambutsinella grinnellia | reverse complement strand
TTTCGTTTAATTGGTCAGGTATTAAATGCGTCATAGAATGAAAAGACAAAATGATGAGTTCTAGAAAATTATGGCTTTATTCCGAGAGGCACCGTGACTGAAGTGAGATTCGGTTTCGGTTATAGTAAAGATGAATTCCATGATTTTATTTTTTATTTTTTGTGCGATATGGCTTCCCGTGTCGATAATCAAGTGTTCCCCTGCGGTTACGACAATATCCACAAATAATTTGGACAGGGATGACTCGGCTGACTCGGAAGAGATTGATCATCACACATTAGCTCCAGGATCGTCAGACATCGAAGTGAAAGCGTTAGAATACCTTAAAGAAGTTAATAACCGGTCCTTTTACGCATTTCGCGATTTGGCAATTGTTGCATGGAACTATGAGACGGGAATTACAAATGAGACGGAGGCTGCCAAGGTTGGTTATCCACGTTTAAAGTAATTTTTGCTAAAACTTGAAAATATTTTCATGTTTGTAAAAATTAGACGAAGGCAGAGGCAGATAATTATCAATTTGAAGCTGAAATTCAGAAACAAATACGGACAAGATTTCCTGATTGGGAAACCTACAAGGATCCTGTGTTGAAGCAAATGTTTTCCAATTTAGCTGTGCAAGGACCAGGGAATATGTCGCAGGATCATATCGAGAAGGCATGTCAAATTTGACATTATATTAATATAATTAAAACTGGGATCCAAATCGAATAATTGAATTTTATGTAATAGATGACGGAAATTTTAACGAGTATGCAAACCGCATTTGCTACAACTACTATTTGTGATTATCAAGACAAGTCAAAATGTGACTTACGGATTGACCACGATATCAACAAGAAATTAGCTGGTAGCAAAGATTTAGATGAGAAAATCTATTATTTGGACTGCTTGGCATGACGCAATGGGGAAGAAGGTTCCACCATCATTATACGAAACTTTTATCACGTATCAAAACGAATTGGCTAAAGCTAATGGTAAGTGAAGTTTATAAATTGTATGCAAATATTTGTAATTCTTCTAACACGTTTGCTTGGTCCGGACATTTAGATTTTGAAAATATGGAATTAATGTGGTTCAGCCAATATAATGACAACAGTCCTGATTGGACCCCAGAAGCCTTTAAGAAAGAGATTGCTGATTTAGAGGATCAAATTCGTCCATACTATAACAAACTGCATGCTTATGTCCGAATGAAGCTCAGAGAGAATCCGAAATATGCAGATAAAATTACGAAAGATGGATATATTCCTGTTGAAATATTGGGAAATATGTGGGGTCAAGTGAGTCAACATTAATGAAGATTTACCTAACTAAACGGTTAAAGTAACCTGCATTTGTTTGTTAAGGATTGGGCAGGTGTGGATGGTGAAACAAAGCCTTATCCAGGCCATGAACTGTCCTCAGCGAAGGCGACGAAAGCTCTAATGAAAGAGGTGAAATATAATTAACTGAATGGATTAATTTGCCAGAAACATTTTAGCGAATCTTAAATATTCCAGGGCTATACAGTAGAACGATTGTTCCGAGAGGCAGATCAATTCTTTTCAGATCTCGGGTTGATGAGAGTTCCAAAAACATTCTGGAAAAATTCGAGGTTTGAACGGCCCAAGGATGGGAGAGAGGTTGTATGTCATCCAAGGTATAAATTTGAATTCCAATTGGACAGGGCAGCTACAATTTTCTTTTCTATATTATAGCGCGTGGTTTTTTGTCAATAAAACGGACGTCAGGTAATCATAACATATAATTAATATTTTATGAGGTATAACTGAAATTGTTATTACTTTGCATCATATTGTAGGATAACAATGTGCGCGGAAATCACTTTGGATGATTTGCTAACGGTGCATCATGAAATGGGTCATATTCAATATTTTCTTCAGTATCGTAATTTGCCCCATGTCTTCCAAGACGGTGCAAATCCTGGTAAGAATTAAGCACTTGACATTCATTAATAATTGTATTGATGAGTAAAATCTTTACTTTTTGCTCTGATTTGTTTTAGGCTTTCATGAGGCAATTGGTGACTCTTTAGCTTTGTCAATTATGACCCCGACACATTTACAATGCAGACTTAAATTGGACTTGGGTCTGCCAAATATTTGTGATGGAAATTCAACAAAGCCGAAGAATGGTCCAATTCTTGACTGGGAAATGAACTTTTTATATATCACAGCTCTCCAAAAGGTTTCTGCCTCATCATTACCTCATTAGCATGTCAAAGTTGATCATTATGAAAATTAGTAATACATAATTCATTAAATACAGATTCCA
This sequence comes from Rambutsinella grinnellia, assembly GCA_027743725.1. Lineage (NCBI taxonomy): Eukaryota > Metazoa > Arthropoda > Collembola > Entomobryomorpha > Entomobryidae > Rambutsinella > Rambutsinella grinnellia. Next base: position 9,842 of record JAHZMU010001215.1, on the reverse strand, counting down.
TTCTTGCAATTCTCTTACGCACTGGAGTCGTGGCGTTGGGAAACATTCAACCTCTCCATCAAGGTTGAAGATTACAACAAATCGTGGTGGAAGAAGCGAGCAGAGTTTCAAGGCATTGTACCCCCCACTAGTAGAGACTCACCCACTTTGTTTGACCCAGCCGCTAAATTTCACATCGCGTCTAATGAGCCATACGTCAGCAGATTAACTTTATATCAACCGTTGCTTCTTTCCCCAATTGATTTAATTTCATGTGTTTACAGGTTAGCTATTTTGTCAGCCAAATTCTCCAGTTTCAATTCTACGAGGCAATGTGCAAGGCAACTGGTCAGTATGATGAAACATCTGAGAACAGTAAACCCCTTTACCGTTGCGATATATCCGGAAGCAAAACTGCTGGACAACTTCTCGGGTAAAAGTTTAGATTTGGGCTTAATTTCCAATCTCATTAATTTGTAATTAGCGATGACTTTGCATTTTCCTTTCAATTTATGATAATTTATTCCATTTTAGTGACATGATGAAACTCGGTTGTTCCAAAGATTGGCGTTCGGCACTCGAAGTGATAACTGGAACGCGAAAAATGTCAGCAAAGCCATTGCTCGATTACTTCCATCCTTTATTTTCTTATATTGACAAGGAATTGGAAAAGAATTCTGAGAAACCTTGTTACGGCGAATGCTTTAGTTCAGCTTAAAAAGTAAATATTCCAGTTGATTTCAACAAGAATCCCTTTAAAAAAATTGCAAATGTTTGTAAAAGTATGTACATTCGTCTTGCTCCATTTTTTCGCATGCAACTCATCAATTTCCCATAATCCCATAATTAATTCAAGTTTACACACATCCACCCTAAAAGACTACATAACTACCTGAAAATGAGTTCATTTCATCTATTTTTTTGCATGCAACTCATCAATTTCCCATAATCCCATAATTAATTCAAGTTTACACACATCCACCCTAAAAGACTACATAACTACCTGAAAATGAGTTCATTTCACCAGAAATCAGAATACACATTAACATCACCGTTCTTTGCGTTTCCTCTTCTTTCTCAAAAGCAACCTGCAAAAGCCATGTAAAATGAAGGTCTATGTACTTTCCCTTTCACTTCAAACTTCAACCCTTCTCATATTCCATTAATGGATTTGTTGGAAATGGAGGCAGGAATGTGGGAAATGGTACATACCACATTCGCTACTCTCCCACACCCGGTACCTACACAACAACGAAAGTGAAAACTGGGAGCAGTCGGTAGTCGCTCCCTATAAAGATGGAATGGTACACTCAGTCATATGTGGATTACGATGTAATTTAAATCCAGCCTGGAACATACACGCACGCTTTTCCAAAGCATAAATTGAATAGGGAGAAGAGAGAGGGGAAAGTAAATAAGAGAAAAGGGGTGCTTTCATATACATATCCTGTTAAGCATGTCTGACGACTGAGGATGATGATCCGAGAAAAACGGCTACTTGGATAAGGCCAAAAGTATTCTGTACATCTCCAATGTATCCATATGATTTCCCTTCTTTCCCAAACCAGAGTGATATATTTAGGGAGAAAGTAATGAAAGAGATGATTGCAGTGAATAGAGAAGCGACCTTGTAGCCAGATCCGAACTTACTGCCGCCAGGATGCTTTTACAAATACCAACTTTTATATTTAATTCTTCTCATTTCTAAATGAATTTAACAAATTACTCACATAATTAATTACTCTTATCCACCAAAATGTCAAAATAGTGAGAAATTTTTGACAATGTGCATGAGACGCGAGGGGAGGAAAGACGATAGAAAGGTGCAAAACAAATTTCACAGGGACAAGCTAAATTTGGAAATTAGTGGTTCGTGGAGCAATAATAATGTGGATGAAGGTGTAAAAGTGGAATCAATCTTTAGCTTAATCAACAACCGCCAATCACCACAACCACTATGCCCAAATCGAAGAGAACGGGAGGTGGGAATGACAGTGATAGTGATGACGATGATGGTGGATTCCTAACAAGGTTCCACCAGTTGCCAACTGTAAATGCTCCGGAGGAACCTGTTCGCATTATTAATGTTAGGGAAAATACATTCTCATCTTCTTACGTTCTCACTTCATCTAGGACTGTTATTACGGTGTCAATGGTAGGAAAAATTAATTAGATTTGTACAAATAAAAATATTTACAAGTAATAAAAATAAATCTCTTTTTTCATTCCTCAGATATTTGCTCTATTAGAGTCCCTCCTATGTGGATTGGGCATCTTTACTCTCTACGAAGATAATGGATTTGAGTCTGATACAAAAGTCTACGCACTTGCCATTTTCGTTACTTTTATCGCTGGAGAAGGCTTTAGAATATATTTATTATCTCGATGGTGGGGAGTTTCGCCCCGAAGTGATATCGTAAGTCAGACAAATATACAATCTTACGACTAGAAACTAATCGATTTAATTCTTTTCACTATTTTCAGGAGCCAAATCGTGCTTATGGAGAAACGATTAGGTAAGCAAATGCCAAGACTAAAGTTAAAAATCAAAGGCGGTCTGAGCTTGAATGGTTATAACTGATATTAAAATGATTCATGTTAATTTGTTCTGCAGGTGTTTTAAAAACTCAACCCTTCTAATAATATTTCTAATATGTCCAATCTGTCTCGTCATATTTTTCGTTGTTTACGCCCTCGCTGGATTGAACGGTGGTGATAATATACCTATAAGTCTAGGAATGTTCGTTTTAGTTGCGGGGTTCGATCTAATCCTATTCATCCCCTGTTTCGCTTGCCCCACCGTTATCTGCTCCGCATGCTTTTGGAAGCGTGTTGTAAAGCGTCACGAAAGAGGAATGGAATACTTAAGACAAAATAATGCGTCATGAGATCCACCACCAGATATTTCTTCTTAAAATATATAAAATGTTTTACAAAAAAATCAGTACAACTTTTACTTTTAATTACGTACAAAATGAAAAGAAAAAAGAGAAAGGAAATTTTTTGTAAAATAAATTGTCACTCATATAAGCGGAATCATAAATAAATGTTGGTGTAATTGGTGCAATTTTGGGATTTAAAAAATCTAAAAAAAATCGATTAATTTTGCACAAGTTGAGATAAATAACGGGCGTCCGATAAGAAACGGCCAATCTCATACAATCTCTGCTTCTCATAAGTTCATACAAGTACCTGCATCTTATCATCATTTTTGTAGAACTTTCACTTCTTCAGCAACGTCTCTATGCATAGGGGTGCTCTGACAGGTGCATTTACGTGAACAAAATGCTTCTACACAGCCCATTGCATAGCTCTCGTAGATAGAAAATCTCTCCTGATGTTTCTCAAATAAACAGATGGGTGTAGTGCTCGCACTGCAACATTAGTTGATTTAGTTAATTAAACCAGGTGATATTTTCACTGTTTTTTAGGCTGTCTTTTTAAGAATTATTTAAGGATTTAATTGGGCTGTTAGAATAAAATCAGCAGAATGATTCACAGTCTTTTTATAATCAACACGTCGGGGTAAGTCCGATTTTTTAATATCTCGTTTAATGAAGGCAATTTATAATGATTGTATTGGAAATGATTTAGGGACGTATTTATGGAGAAGCACTGGAAATCTGTGATTTCGCGTTCTGTCTGTGATTACTTTTTCGAAGAGCAGAAGAAGATCTCTGCGCCAATTGATATGCCTCCAGTGTTGGCAACTCCGCATCATTATTTAATCACGATTTTTAGGAATAATATGTACTTTGTGGCGGTGTGTACGACTGAAGGTAATTTAGTAAATTAAATGTACTGTTAATTCGAGGGAAAATTAATTTTGGTTTCAATTTTGTTACAGTTCCTCCGTTGTTTGTAATCGAATTTCTTCATCGTGTGGTGGACATCTTTGAGGATTATTTTGGGGAGTGCAGTGAATCAATCATTAAAGAACATTACGTGATTATCTTTGAGGTAAACCTTGTCATTTTGCTCGTCAGACAATGAGTTGAAATATAAATAAAATTGTTTGCTTTCTTCTATTAGCTTCTTGACGAGATGCTTGATAATGGCTTCCCATTAGCCACAGAATCTAATATTCTAAAGGAGCTTATCAAGCCTCCCAATATTTTGCGTACGATTGCAAATACTGTGACGGGAAAATCGAAGTAAGGTTGAGCAATGAGATAATCGAATTTAAAGTGTAATCTGAAATTGTGATTTTAAAAAATGTTAAATTGTTTTAAGTGATTAGAATGAAGTGGTTTTTTTTTTCGTTTCAAGAATCGGAGTTAAAAAGTTTAAATTTAATTTAGATTGACTGCTGCATCAAGCTCAGCGGTATGCCAGACTTGACCATGACATTTGTGAATCCCAGAATATTGGATGATGTTAGTTTTCATCCTTGTGTTCGTTTCAAGCGTTGGGAGGTATGCCAATTAATATTGTTGGAAATATGTCAGTTTGCGTTTGGTTAACGATATGAATATATGTACATAATTTGATTTTTTTAGAGCGAGAAGGTGTTGTCGTTCATTCCTCCGGATGGCAATTTCAGACTAATCTCTTACCATATTAGCTCTCAGAGTATCGTTGCAATTCCGATTTATCTAAAACATTTCATATCATTCCGTGAAGGAAGACTGGATATCACTGTAGGGCCAAAGCAGACAATGGGCAGACAGGTACTAAACATTAAACATTAGCTATAAAATTTATTTGGCAATCATTTTAAAAATTTTGAACTGGTGCCAATGACAGGTTGAAAACGTTTCCATTGAAGTTCCAATGCCAAAGGCTGTTTTGAACTGTAGTTTAGTTCCTTCCCAAGGGAAATACTCATTTGACCCTGTTAGCAAGGTGTTGCAATGGGATGTTGGCAAAATTGATGTTACGAAACTTCCAAATATTCGGGGAACCGTAAGTTAACGCAAATAGTTTGATTCGTTTTGCTGAATGGCTTAACTTAGATTCTCATTTAATTCTAGATAAGTCTCCAATCAGGGTCACCGCCCATCGAATCAAATCCGGCAGTTAACGTAAGTATTCTTTTAAAATTACAAAAATTATCATTAAATGCTAAATCAAGAAAATTTGAATTTTAGGTGAATTTTACAATCAATCAAATGGCCGTTTCTGGATTGAAAGTGAGCCGATTAGATATGTACGGGGAAAAGTACAAGCCATTCAAAGGCGTAAAATATATTACTAAAGCTGGAAAGTTTCAACATCGACTTGGTTAACGTAGTGAGAGATTATTTGCTATTTTTCTATAACTGATTCATCATCAAAATGACCCTACTATCTCATTTCTGTGCTAATCGTGCTGTAAATTAATTTATTTCTAAATAACATATCTCTAATGAACTTGAATGTGAGTTTTTAATGGGTGCAAACTTTAAATTGTAAATACAAAATAATTATTCTTCATTTGTAGATGATATTTCAAATGAAAGATGGACATTTTAAATACTATCATGAATCAGGAAATGTATAATAAATTGAATGTTTTGTTGTTGTCCGTCAATCAAAAGAAACCAAAAGTTCAACTGTTTCCATTTGATACCGTATCATGTTTGCTTGAGATGAGATGAGTGACTTGGGTCTTGTTCCAGTTATTCCAGTATAAGATTGACAGGCAACTTCACATATTATTATGCCTGCTCCTCAAAAAATCATATCCTTTCGTGAGTTTGCCTAATATCAGTAAAAAAACTGTCTTATACATTGCATCTTTGCATCCAGCCGAGATTATTCATTATCATAAATACGGCATGAGTAGGAATTTGCTCGTACGTTCACCTTGTTTATTTTTCATTTGACAACTGCCTTAGCAGAACGAAGAAAAAGTTTCTCCGAGATTTTTTAAAAATTCGTGATGAATATCTGCTATTTGTTTGTACTGTTGTCGTTGCTGACATTGCTTCAAGCAGTACAATCTTTGGAAAGTGACCGTACATTCGAAATAGATTACAATGAAAACGGTTTCTTGAAAGATGGAGAGAAGTTTAGATATGTGAGTGGCTCAATCCATTACTTTAGGTCGATGGAAAGCCAGTGGGATGACCTTTTGCGAAAGTGTAGATTGGCTGGCTTAAATGCAATCACCACGTATGTTCTTTCACTTTCATTTTTCCAGCCTCACATAAATTCTGTCTCGATTTTCTATCAAGCTACGTCGCCTGGAATCTCCATCAGACCTCTCCACAAGCCAAGTATGACTATGATGGAAATCTAAACGTTTTCAAATTTATTGAAACCGCGCAGAAGAATGGCCTTCTTGTCATATTACGCCCGGGTCCATACATTGATTCTGAGAGAGATATGGTATATTTTAATAAAAATGCAAATTTCAATTTAATTGTATAAAATCTATTCTGGTTCAGGGCGGACTTCCAGTACATTGATTCTGAGAGAGATATGGTATATTTTAATAAAAATGCAAATTTCAATTTAGTTGTATAAAATCTATTCTGGTTCAGGGCGGACTTCCAGCTTGGTTATTGTGGGAAAAGCCTGATATGAAAATACGTACTAGCGACTTAGGTGAAATAAAATTAATGTAAGAGGCAAGTTGACAAGTGGTCTTTAATTTTAATTTTAATTTTAACTTTAGACTACGTATATTTCGTCTCACGATGGTTTGATGAATTTTTACCGAAACTACGTCCTTATTTATATGAGAACGGTGGTCCGATTATAACATTGCAGGTAACAATTGCTTTCTCCCATTTGGCACCAAAGATTTCTTTAACCGTACACGATATTAACTTTTTAATTAGGTTGAAAATGAATATGGCAGCTACGCTTGCGATAAGCAGTATACGGGATTCTTACGCGATTTGATAAGGCATCATTTGGGTGAAAATCTCGTTTTGTTTACGACCGATGGAGCGGGAGATGGAATGGTTAAGTGTGGTTCNGGCATCATTTGGGTGAAAACCTCGTTTTGTTTACGACCGATGGAGCGGGAGATGGAATGGTTAAGTGTGGATTTGTTCCTGGGGTAAAATAAAACTTTAAAACGTTTTCAATAATTAGTTAATTTGATAAAATCAAACTATTTTTTTAGGTTTATCCTACCGTTGACTTTGGACCTGAAAACATGGTCGATGTCAACGCATCGTTTGCCATACAACGAAAGTATGCACCGTCAGGACCTTTGATAAACTCAGAGTTCTATCCAGGTTGGATGGATCACTGGCAGAAGCCACATTCCACTAGCAAAACAAGTGACGTTGCAGCAGCATTAGATGCCATTTTAGCAGTCGGGGGCAATGTCAACATTTACCTTTTTCATGGTGGCACCTCTTTCGGTTTTGGTTCTGGTGCAAACATTGACGGAGACATGTATGATGCAAATCCAACCTCGTATGATTTCGATGCGCCCATTAACGATAGCGGGGGACCCCACGGAGAAATATTTTGGGATTAAGAATGTCATCGCTAAAGTGAGCTAATCTTAACTCTCCAATGAATCGAACCTAAAACAATCTACTTTCACCACACAGTACATGCCAGTTCCAAAAGAAAATCCTGTGGTGACCCCTAAAGCTGCGTATGGAAAAGTTGCGTTGAAGAAGCTGACTAGAGTACATTCATCTGAATTTTTAACGTTGTTTGGCGGAACTAGGTCACACTCGTAAGCATAAACTTTATTTCCAATTATTACACAGACCATTTTCTGATCTTTGATTACTTCTCAGAATATTGCCACCATCCTTTGAAAAGCTTCAGGTAGGTTCTGGCTTTGTCATCTACCAAGTTCAAATTAGTTTTGTACCATCAGATCCGGCACTTTTATCAGCTCCACAACTCAAGGACAGGGCATACGTATATGTCGACAAAGTAAAATGGCTTATAAAAAGTTGATTATATGCATATCTAGTATAGATAAAATTACCATGTTTTCATTTTACTCCAGGTATTTCAAGGCGTAATTTCCAGACAAGATCACATATTTTCGATTCCACTTTTGGTTCGCAAAGGACAAAGTATAAGTTTACTTGTGGAGAACCAGGGTAGAGTTTGTTATGGAAGTGAAATCAGTGAAAGTAAGGTAAGTTTGTCACACAATTCTTGCGTCTTTTTAAATGATGCTCCAACTTAATTACTTTTAAATGTGCAGGGGCCAGGTTCCAATGTGACATTGGGGTCGCAAACTTTGAAAAACTGGGAAATAATCCCATTGGGAGAGATCAACGGGCCGAAATTGACGAAATATAGTACAGCGTTAAAAAGCGGTATTGTAAGTAATGAGGGGAATGTCCTGGAAGACATTAGAAACGGTGGGAGTGGATCTTTCTTCGTTGGAAATTTTACCCTACCATCAACACATAATGATCCAGTTTTGGACACATTTGTCAGATTGGATGGGTTCACTAAAGTATGTCTGAAACATTCTGACAATAATAATTCTGAATAATTTAAACATTATTCCCGTATAAATTCTAAACATTGATGACATATAGGGAATGGTTTGGATAAATGGATTTAATCTGGGAAGGTACTGGCCTGTAGTGGGCCCTCAGGTCACACTTTATTTGCCAGGGCCTTTGCTTAAACCACATCCAGAGACGAATACTTTTATCGTATTTGAGCTGGAAAAAGCTCCAGATGCGTGTATCGTACCTACATCCATTCTGGAATCGATGACCACTTCTAATCGAACTAATAGTGATTATTCTGGACATTGCTTTATCACTTTGACAGATACGCATGTCCTCAATATCCCAACTCCATACAAATCAAGCACAATAGGGACGAGTGAGAAAACCATTAGCACATTTTATTGCGATCCTAACACTTCACACAAGTACATGGCATTGATTTTATCAACTTCAGAAATGGTGCAGCTCTTAGCAAAACTTTTTCATTACAGCTTCGCATCAGCTCGTACCTTTTTCTTTCCAATAGTTTTTATTCTCCGTATTATTTTCAAAACTCATTTAATCTGTATCCAGCTCCCTCCGACGTCTCAGCAAGTGCGCCCGATTCTCTTTTATACAAGTTCAACTTGTCTCCAAGTTCACTCCAAAGTTGCACTAAAGAGTGAAGTATGTTGACATTTGTTGTGATTTGTCAGCACCCTTTCTCCCACCATTCTATAGGGATGGAGCCCCAACAGCGTTTAATTTTCTTGTAAACAACTGTTGCCCCCAAAGACTACGGTTGGGAGCAAATAACATGTTCTTTTCTTGTAAACTGCAACTTTTCCATCGCTCCATTCTCATATTTCCATCGTCTCATGTTTTGCCATTATGCTCTGAAGATGATCATCAACATTAATAGTTTAGCTACAACATCATTTTCAAGACTTGTATACTCTTCCTTTTTCCTCATTTTTTCATGGAAAACATAAACTTTTGTAATGTAATCCGGAAAATGGACTTGTCTCATATTATCCCCGGAAGACAGCTACATTAGCTTAAGTTACTAGAGAGGCAGAGCAGACTAACAATAAGCAAAATATTTAGCATCCATTGAAAAGGCTTGGAGGAAGAAATGATGAGAAAAAACCCATTATCCTTTCCGAGAAGCTAGGTAAATGAATATGCCACCACTTATGTACGGAGATGAGATTGAGAGGGAGCCTTTGGGGCCAGATCTGCTCCAAAGATTATGATAATAATTACAAAGATAGGGCGAGTTCCAATATTACAAAAAGAAATGTTTATTGTTGATCGTCACTTTTATTTTTTACAGAGATTATTATTTTAAGTCAAATGTTTTATGCTGTCGGAGTCACCACAGGATTTCCTTTATAAAAATGTCGCACAGCTTTGTATGGAGTTGGGATATTGAGGACATGCGTATCTGTCAAAGTGATAAAGCAATGTCCAGAATAATCACTATTAGTTCGATTAGAAGTGGTCATC
>JAHZMU010001214.1:0-18906 GCA_027743725.1 Rambutsinella grinnellia | reverse complement strand
CACACTCTATCGAGCTTGGCTTTTTCCTATCCACTGATCGATCGCACCAAGACTACGAGCTCGGAATGAAATGGATGGGGAAAGTAGAAATTTTGGAGCAAAAGGACTAGAGAGAACATAGCACTATCGAAATGTAGATATTTCATATAAACATTTAAAATTTAGGGCAAATAGTGATATTTTATACAAAAGAATGAGAGTGTTCCAACAGGAGATGATTAAACTTGTAATTTTATACTATTAAAGAGAAAAATATGCTTTTATTGAAGGCATCTTTTATATTTATGTGAAAAATATATTTTTAACATGGAATGCAAACGAATTTAGCCACCGTATCCATAGTAATATGTGACGTCTCCAACACGCATCTCCACAGGTAATTGTCCTGGTGGAATTTTAGTTAAGTCTTCTGGTTCATCTTTCTCTACATTTTTAGCTTCTGGTGGCGAAGCTAGATTTAATTCAATTTCCAACTCGTCATCAGCCTCACCCTCCGAATCTCCATAGTACTGATAAGAAGTCGGGAGTGTTGTTGATTTACGGCGCCCCCGACGACGGGCTTTAGCAAGGTCGTCATTCTTTTGATAAATCATTGTCCAAGAACGGCAACGACATGGGATGGGATCAGCATGTTGACCTGAGGTTGGTGCGATTATACGGCTGTTACGTGATAAAGCAAGGACGATAGGATGCTCCTCGTTAATATCTAGATTCTCGTTGCTCACACCGTTATAACCTATGTATGAGTTGACAACAGTTATAACGAAATCGGAAATATGGTCTAAGCCAATTAAACGAAGGAAACAATGAAACCAGCCAGCTTTATATAAAAAGAGAGAAAAGGTTAGGGAAAATTATAAATGTTTATATTTAAACATGAAATATTTTACCCGGCATTAGAAACAAAGATGAATTCAATTTAGACAATTACTTTTAATAAATGGAAATGTTTTAAAATAAACAAAACGGATAAGTAGGTCTTATATCCATTCACTTCTAGTTCTAAACTACTATTCTAATTTTCCTGGTAATCCTTCGTCTTGCCAATTTTCGCATGAATTATGAAATGGCTTTTGTGTGTCATCGTAAGCTTTACAGCTCTTGTGATGCTTGAGCAATAAACAGATTAATTGGCTATTTCAATCCTTATTTGAACAAAGAACAAAGCCGTACTTGCAATAAAACTTGGGCAAGAGGAAAAAAGATAATTGCTATTGCGTTTTATATAAACTATTTGCAAAAAACTTTAAAGATTCGACCTTTCTTGGAAAGTACAAGTATCCAGATGAATAACGAGTTTACAACAACTTCAAATTAACAATTAAGTTGACTTGCAGAGTGTCTCTAAAATGATAATTTTTTTGTAGAATACGCTCAGCAAAATAAAAAACTAATTTTCTTAAATTCATTTCATGAGATTAGGAGAAATAAGGCTTAAATTTGATTTCCTGTTTACTCCCTTCCTTCCCGGATGAAAAATATGCTTTTCGGATGACTCTAATTTACTTTCCCATTTAAATAAAATTTAGGAAGAAATTCTTTCAGGCTTTAGCAATTTTCCTGTATATTTACTACCAGCTTTTCCAGCAAGTAGGAGAATTCTTTTACTCTGTCACATTCCATCTTCCTATCCGTCAACTCATTTGCATACTTTAGGGGAGCGGTAAGCGCCACGTGGATCTTTTGAGAAGGGAATGTAAACCTTGTAGGGAATGGCAAATTTCCTCCGCAAATATTTTCTTGACACATGCGAACTTTCTGTAAAGCATAAGTCTGTTCTGTGCTTTAACTTAATACAGAATCTGTCTCTGTCTCATCTCATCTTAAGCTGGGTTTGGAAGTTAAATTGCTTAACCTTAGTGTTGAGCTCATTCTCAGATTTTTTCAGTTCAAATATAAAGCCGCCATTAAATAATAATAAACTTGTCATGTCCCACCTTAATTACAGTTTATGAACTTTGGAGAAGTAATTGCTTGATTTTTTCTGGAATAGAACCATCCCATATCACCTCTAGTAATTGGATTTTTTAATCTATTTGTTTTTTAAACTTGCTCAATTCATAGATAGCAAAGTAGGATACGATTTGGAATGCAATGCCAAATTCCAAACAGTTCCTAGTTTACTATGAGTTTTGGGAACGCAACTAGTATGAAAAATATGAGCAGTTTATACGAGAGAAAAAAAGCAAGTCATACTCTGACTATTTTAGCAGATGTAAATTAAATAGTTTCTCTATTACATTATGCAAGTTAGGATTTTTCTCGTATTCCAAATCCTCTGTCTCTCTCCGCAAAATGAAGGTCTGTTTGGGCAATCCGCTTTGAGAGAGACAAGTAATAGAGGATATTATGTTGGTGGCGAGTTGGGAGGAAACTCTCAGTTATTTGCAGGCTTCTGGTTGACTGCACTGCGAATGTAAAAATAGACTGAAATATTTGCTTCTACCGGTACGGAGGAGAGAAATCACATTCCACGAGTGCCTAGCATAGTTTCTCCTTCCTCCTCAACTCCTAAATGGAATGGGAGAGAGAGATGCAGTTGCCAGATCAAAAGAGATGGAAATTACTACATTTCAAATTCACCCAACTTGATGGTCGCCACTAGTTCCAACTTGCTTTGCTGAAAGCTCTTATTTGTGGGAGAGAAATGGGATAAATTTTTGTCAGAAAATATGCAGAAATTTATAGAAAAAGTTGACACATGCTAAAAGTGTTGAAAAGTATTGGTTCATCAATTTGGGTTCATAGAGGGCAGTTTTTGTTACTAAAGGTAGCTTATATTTTACGAAAGAAATTTAATAATGACATGCGTCATTCTAATTATCATTAAGATAATAAGTAGTAATTATAGTTTTTATTGTTTTGCAAAAAAATGACATTTTTCCTCAATCGAAAATGATACGTCAAATAAGGAAGGAACGAGTAATCAGTGTCAATTGTGAAACCATTAGCCTAATGCCCGTTATTGTAAATCTTAATGGTCTCAAGTCAAGCTGTAAAAGATGTTCACAAAAAAGAGACATGCTCATAAAATTCATAAAGATATAGTACCAACTCCTGTAACCATTCTTGTTCTGTTTGGAGATCGTAAAAATATTAATTACCTTTGATGTGGACACTTAATAGCATTTAAATATTTTACGACTTATTGTTTTTTCCAAGTGGCTACTACACGATTCTTTTTATGAAAAAAAAAATCGCCACAAACAAGCAGATCTTTTTAAATGAATCATTCTAGAAAATGCTCGAAATTTGGGAGAAATCTGCAAAATAATTGGGTACAGATCCTTTTGGCGTTGTGAATCAATTTAATTGTTTTCTCAGACATATAAGCTGTATACAATTAGTTGAAATTGTGTGTCTCCGTTTGGCATTAAGGAAATGCAGAAAGATGTCTTGAGAAGTCGATAAAAATGTCAACGTTGGTAATCCAATTAATTTGAATATTTACCCAGAACCTGGGACATTGCAAAAAGCTATGTTGAGCATACAGAAGACGAGGAGGCTTTGCTTGTCCCATGAAAGCTGAGTTGTTACGGTACATTCTAATTTGGGTTGGGATAGTCACCGACATTCCTCCCATTTTCTGACTTGCCTGTTTACCACTTTTTCCCGTGAAAAACCTGCTTCATACCTTTGGCATTGGTACCTTTGCATTTCCCATTTAGAAAAAGCATTTACTTACGTGGCAACTCATCATGTAATCAAATTGATAATGGTTAAATTGAAATCATGCAAAAATGAGAGAAAAATCATACAAGCCATATCTTCGAGAATTGCAAAACGGGTTTATCGTGAATTGTCTAAAGAATATGTCGGGTATATTTTTTCGATTCGACTCGTTCTCTCATCTGAACGCTGACCATTGGCATTTGAAAAGGAAGCAGATAATACTTTGTTGAATGAATGGGAGCTGAGGAGAGGTGCGTACCTATGAATCATTTTCGAAGTTTTGTGTGCTCCTCACCACGTAATTTCAAGTGATTCCCAAGATGAGTCTATTTCAACAGAGGTATAGTCTCTTCTTCGGCATTCTTGGCAAATATTTGTGAAATGTGACATTGACTTGACAGGGAGGAATGGAATGTGGTGCGAGCAAAAGAGCAAAGTAGGACTCTGGCATATACAACGATACACAGTTGAGGACGGGACAGGTGAACAAAACTGTGAAGGGAATGCACGCGAATGTATATATTTACAACGTTCTCAAAGATCATACGATGATGTTACTGATAGTTTGCAAAAAAAATATACATTACGAGATTATAGCGGAATGCACTAAAAGATTTCTAAATGGAGAATGTATGGCAATCCGGAAATGGCTTGGTCACCTTAACAGAATTAGAAGGTGTGCACGTTTAGAAACTATTTTTAAAAGTGGTATGACTACGGTTTTTCTACTATACATTTTGGGTAGTCAGAAAGAGATGAGGGTGATGGGCTGCATACTTTTCAAAGAATTCCATATCCGCATTCCATGACATGAGTGTAATAGATAGAGATTATTTTAGAATTAGATTAAACTTAAATATTACAATTTATTAGCTTCGACTCTGAAATATTTTCGTAGAATTTCTCCACAACAAATAAATACCGTGGATTTGAAAATCTGGAGAGGAAAACTGATTCCGGAAATTAGTGAGCGGAAGGAGCCAGAAGCCTGCTCAAGGCTTGCTATGTTCAGGAAGCAATAATGCAAGTGAGGCGACGCCGTTAACCCGGAGGAATGCTTTGGTTGATGAACACGAGTTCCAGAATCTAAAATATATGCAGTTGTTGCAGTGTAAGCATTTATATAACTTTTTTCTCTCTCAAAGAGATAATCTAAAATCCATAAGGTTTCTCTCTCAACCCAGTGGATCCAAGACATAATCAATTGGCGATTGGAATGATAGACAAATATTATGAAAGTGGAGATATCTGCAGTAGAGAGAGAGAGAGAGAGAGAGAAGAGAGAGATCAACTGCATATTTTTTCCGAAGAGTCAAAGTGCAGTTGATCTCTTATATAACTGGAAGCTTGAAATCATCTATGTCTGATGGTTGACTCTGTGAAAAAATGTGCTGAAGACAGATATGATAGGGATGAGAGAGGAGGTTGCAGAGAAGCTGCATTTTATTCATGATGATGCAATCTACATTCCTTTTATGTTTTTCAAATATTTTTCACTNGTGAAAAAATGTGCTGAAGACAGATATGATAGGACTGAGAGAGGAGGTTGCAGAGAAGCTGCATTTTATTCATGATGATGCAATCTACATTCCTTTTATGTTTTTCAAATATTTTTCACTAAAACATCTCTACACACTTGGGGAATGGGTCTCTTCTGCTAGTCGCATGTCATAAGAATTTTTTTCTACCGTATATTTTATAGTGACATTCCACACTATAGCGGATAATAATTTTATGTGAACTAATAAGGATAAAGGTATGATCATCTCAGACTCAATTCAATAGTCTGTCTCTATATGAGTGTAATTTGGATACACAATTTGTTCAATATTTTTTTTTAAAGAAAGAGTTTGTAAAATGTAAACAAAATTTGGCCCGAAATAATATGATTGAATTCCACAAAATTTGTTTATGAATGGTCATGAAGTGTCGGTATAAAAGTGAAATGATAAATGTGGAGGTCACAAAATCATGTTTAAGACTTAAACTTTAAGTCTATTTCATTCATTAAAAAAAATTCAAGTGGAAAAATCATTTCAAGTGGACAGTGACATGATTTTTACTGATTATCATGAATCCAATTTAAGCTTATCAAATCGTAAATTTATTGCTGTAGTTTACCCTTTATTTTGCTAATGAAAAAAAAGCTTGCATTCCAAACATTTTTCTATATTTCCTTTCCATCAGCACCTAAAACCCGGGTTTTCTGCCACCAGTTGCTCCAGCTCATGTTCTCTTGTTTTGGTTACTATTCCGAAATCATTTTTCTTCCCCTTCGACTCCCAAATTTTCTCACATTTTCTAACATTAATCTACTCTAATTGTGTAGACTATTTCCTGGAGAGAAGAAAGCTCTAGTTATTTCTTAAGAATTTGCTATCGCCATTTCCCCATCATTTAATCCTGTCATCATCCCATCTATTGTCCCCTATTACTTCTTTACAAATTCTTTATCCCATTTCCTTCTCAGTCCATTTATGCATTCAACTCTAAATCCTTCAATTACACAACTGCATTTTATTCTCTGGACTTGGCTTTTCCTTAACATTGTCATTCCTCTTTTCAAACTGCATCTCATCATTTTTTTTTCGGAAGAGTTTCATAAGCGGGATAGTAGTAGGAAAAATGCTGCATACCATCACCACCCTCATCATCATCATCATCCACTCAACCCTTCTATTTTATAAACATTGTTATTTTAATGTGTAATGGGAGCTGCCATCATGTCATATAACAGGTAACTTCCTATTTTCACATATTACCTTAGCCATCCCTCTTTTGTAATGGCATCCCTCTTGGTCCCTTCTCTCCCCTGTTCATCCCCTTAAAAATCTCTTTTACTCTCCTCCTGCACACCTTTTTCTCTGTTTACCTTTTCATCTATGCTTTTAAAATGTTGCTGCTGCAGTTTCAAATAATCTATGCAGCAACTTACACAACTTATTTCGACGATGATGATGATGATGGTATGTTGGAATGCAGGAAAAAAACGCGATTACAACTCCCAATCTATTCGTGTAAAAAGTTCACCTCTGTACACACACACAACGGCCCATTCTCTCTTCATCTTCGGGGGGAAAATACACGAAGCAGAGATTATTCTAAAGTGAGTTTGGCTCATCCTGAAAAATTCTTTTGAGAATGCATAAGAAGGTGGTAACACGAGCTAGGATATATAACAAAATATCATGATTCGAAGAACTGTGAAGTGAGCAGTGCTTACTTTCAATATGAGAATCTATAGAGATGTGAGTGGTTCTGGTGGCTGCTGAGAGTGGAGGAATTATAATGTTTTCTCAATTGCTTAAACCAAAAGGATATGGATTGGTAGTGAGATTGTGAATAGGACGAGCTCTCTAAAGGAGTGTTCGAACAAAAAAATATGTAGATGATGCTATATCAGGAAGAAAAAATGTGATGATGAGGACGAAATAGACAGAGACTGCTCATCTCTGTTGTGGTAAGCGTAAATGTGAAGTGGAGAGAGATGAGAGAAGAGTTAAAGCAGCTCCTGTGCTCCTCCTTCCCAAAGGAATTTGGGGGAAAAGTGTCCCGAGAAAAAATATTAATTGGAGTACCTACCACTAATGTGACAATAATTGGGAGAAAGACGAAGATGAGCTGTTTAAGACGGACTGAGAAATATGTTGAGACGGAAGTAGAGTGAAATGTTGATATGTGACAGTTTTATAGTGAGAGGGAAAAGAGAGACGAGAGCCGAGTCTGGAATTCCACACTCACTGTTTCCGACTGGAAAGTGAAGAGTAAACTACTTCGTGTAAGGAAGACTGACCCGAAAAAAAGAAATTTTTGAAAGGAACGGGAAAAGAAACTGAGTTTCTAATGAAGCTTAACATCCGAGAAAAAGTTGTTAATGAGTGCTAATTGTTAAGAGGTAGCCTGGAGGAGCTTTACTCCAAGGATTGGAGTGGACAAAGGGCTCATCAGAGTGGAGGATGATTTTGATGATGGTGAGCTTTTAGACGTTTTAGATAAAAGACTTTAGAGAAAATAAATTCTATCATGATGGGATAGAAACTGAGCATAGTGAAAAGTTTAGATGGATTTGGTTGTGACAATTGTGAAAGCAAATAGATTGATTGAGAAGTGCTTTTTAAAAAGCCTCGTGTAATTTTTCTGTGAAGGAATTTTAATTAGTATTTTAGGGTAAATTTATTACTGATTTAATAACAATTAGCTTGTCGTCATCTACGGCGTTAGCGTAAAAGAATGAGACGGACGTCAACGAGCAGCCCCGCTTATAGTAATCACACCGGGGCTAAAGTTGCAAAGATGGGGAAAAGAAATCGAGTCAATTTAACCTAAAAAAAAGTTTTCAAATTGATCACCGTTTTTTTTTTGAAGAAAAGGAAAAAAATCGAAGGATGGTGATTACGACCATCATTCCAACAAGGTCGATAGGAACAAGAGTGAACTGGAATAGGAGGTGAAGCTCTGGAGGAAAGGCTGTTGCTTCTGAAGGAAAAAAGGGGAGAAAAAAGTTTGATGAAGAGGGAATGGTCAAGAGAAGTTGATGGGAGACACAAGTTGTGTGGAACTTTGAGGATTTTAAGTGTCAGCTCTTATTCCTCCAAGAGATTTGTAAGGAGAAATCTAGCGGAATAGTTTTTTTTCTTTAGTGAATGTGTGAAGCAGGTGTACATTATTAGAATTTCTATAAAAGAAAAGTGTCTCGGGGGAAGGAACAGTTAAAAAACAAGTGGTCCATGGTTTAATCATTTCTGAAGTTGAAAAGATGCCTCCCCCTTTGGTGGATCCCTTTTTGATGAAGTGTTTCTGAAACAAGTGTAGAGTGTTCCGGATGTGTGAGGGGGGTGGTGATCGGTTAAAAAGCGCTCTTATCTGAGCCCCTTTCATCCAGCCATTTTTTCTCTTGAGTTGAGCACGCTGAAGCAAGGGAGAATGCCCAAACGTAGGGTCGAAAAATTATTTTCAAGTCATTTATCATCCCATCAAATATTAGGCTTAAGTGGGCTATTCAACATTCAAAATTCATTTGAATTTGTGATTAGCCATTTCACTCTTTCCAGATGAGATAAAACTCTCTCGTTTCGCTGACGCATTCAATTAATTTTAATAGTGGCTCTAAATAGATCCCATAACGTTCACTTATTTCAAGTTGCGTACGTCTGTACTGAAAACAATTCCAACATGGTTTAAGTTCAAATTTTATTAGTTTTTTATGCGAATTCCATAAACGATTTTGGTACTAAAATAGTATTACGTCCTAGGCTTGGTATGTGTTGCAAATGGATTTTGTGTGCTCTGATTTCATCATCTCATTTTCTTACTTATGCCACCCTAACTATTTATGAGAATATAAATTCGCACCAATTATAAGCTTAAGTAGAGAAAGTCCTAAATGAAGTGGGAAGTATTTATGGATTCTTTAATGAAAATACTTGACACTTGTACCACCACCTTAGAAGCTTGTCTAGAATTCCAACTCTTCTCTCCAACATTTCTTTCATAAAAAGCCTGTTGAATTGTGGAGAAAGAATGTAGACGTTTTTTTCTCCTCTGCTAGAGAAAAAGAGAAAATATTTGCCCCGTTTGGGATTCCTAATATTTCTTTGGTAATATTAAAATAAAAAAGGGATTTGGAATCATCCCATCATTCATTTACCTTTGATCTGGGAGTTATCTGCGAGTGCAATGCACCGGCTATATCCCTTATGTGAAGGGAAACCGGATACTGTGAAAAACCCAGTCTTTCTAAAAAGAAAATGGGAGTCAAAGCCAGTCAATATTAATGGGAATGGGTGAAATGGTATTGAAAGGGTGAAAGGAAATGAAAGGAAAAGGAGTTTCCTTCTTGATAGGGAAAGGCTGAAGGCGATTGTTATTGTTGAAGGTTCTCATTCCGTGGGAAAATGTAACGGGATAGTGCAACTGTTATTAAATAATAGGTTGTGAAATGACCAAGTGGGAAGCGAGATTTACATAAGAGCTATGTAACTATAACTGGCTATTTGAAAGAAAAATGCTATGCAGCAAAAAAGTTATAGATTATTTCATATTTTTATTGCTCAAGAGAGCATTTATTTAAATCATGCGTTTTTTTTTTGTAGACAAAGCTATTTGCTCTTGTCATAATAAAACTTTACCAACCTATCAAATCTTTCACTTCCTTTGTCTATTACTTTTGTCAATTTTAATACTTCAATCGTAAAGCTTATTAGTGGTTATTACGCTTTCCCTTATCTTCATCAAGTTATCGGAAGTCTGAATAAAAGCAATATTTTCTTTGTCATACTGATTTTACCAGTATAAAGAAAGAAATAAGTTATCTCGAAGTACTAAAATTGTCTATTGTACTTAAAAAGAGGATAAGCATTTTGTTTACGGAGCGATTACTTGGATGAAACTTGCCTATTTCCAGACCATTTCCTAAAAGATAATGTTTAGCCTTGAATTAATCATTCAATAACTTTAATGTGGAGAAGTTGAACAGATCATCACTTTTGATGCGGACGGAACTCGGGAAATTCTTGGAAAATAGTTATTACTGTCCAGCTGCTAAAACAAACAATAATATCTTGTGTCAGACTAATCGTCAGCGTTAAATAAATGCGTATTAAAAGCTGACAATTATGATGGTTGTGATTAGTTGATTAAGTACACGAAAGCATATTACTTTACGCATTTTTATAAGTGAGTTGAATATACCTAAATATGATTGGTTCATAATGATGGTGATGAAGGGTGAGTTTTTAACTGAAACGAATGAGGAATGCTTTTTCGTTGTTGACCAAATCATTAGTCATCTACATGACAGGAAGAGCGTGACATATCTGCTCTTATTTAGAAAAGGATATGGTTCGGGTAGCTATGAAATAGGTACATTCCATACCAGAGCCCCATCATAACAATGGCATTTTAGAGGGAAACGTTCCTCTGGAATTTGCATGACTCATTTTATACGCTTGCTTATTATCTTTTGGATTTTGGACTTTATAATAATTACTTTTTTTCGAATTTTTTAGGTTGACAAAGCCAGCAACATTCGCGGACTGTGTAGGCAACGAGTTACCGATAGGATGGGAAGAGGCGTACGACCCCTTAATTGGGGTTTACTACATAGACCATATCAACCGTAAGTTTGCGTTTTAAATTTTTAAATATTTCTCGCTTTTTATCCGACATCTAAAATAAGCGCATTGTCATTAACTCTTCTCTCCTAAAAATATTTTCCTTGAGTCTTGAACGGAATTTAGTAGAGAAAAAAATTGCACTCATCTGCTCCCCACTACTGACGTCAGTCGTCACGACAGACTTTGCGTTTTCTCTTCAGAAAAAAAGAATATGCAGAGCGCTTCGGCATCCGCTATTTGCTACTAGGCAGAATGTATGTATTGTTGATAATTCTCATCAGAGAGAGATGGAAGCTGACGATGCTTATGAAAAGTTTGTGCAGAAAAAAACTGCTCTCCTGCTACATGAAAGTATCTTGATTTGTTTCGCATGTTGATTTTTTTTGCAATCTTTGATGGCACTTTGCCGACTCAAGCTCATCAAGTTCTGAGTTGCGTCTACGCTTTGGAACTCCTCGGCATTGGATTCATAATCATCATCATGGGCAAAGAGGAGAGAAAAAAATATTTAAAACTTATTTTTGCAAACTGAGAAGATCAACATCAACAAAAGTTTTTAAAAGAGAGAGAGCTCGAAGCATTCTCTAATTGAAGTATGAACTAAGTAGTCCGCCTAAAATATGAGATGGCAGATGCTCGGAGAAAGAATGAAGGAGAAATGCTCGTCTTAGACAGCGTGGCGTTTTACCTTCGACTTTAGCAAAGTTGCCCGTTGCCCTGTCGTCTGACAATCTACATCCATAGATTACTCACTCGGTCACTTTGGCTTCAGCGACAAAAGATGAAATTGGATGGGAAATACGCTTGGGAAAAGTTGGAAGAGTGAGGTAGGTGAATAAGGGAAGCGGTGGCGGTGGTTATAAATAGTTTGCGGATGCAAAAATCCCAAAAATGAGATGGAATAATTCTTTCCTGAGGGACTCTGCATATTATCCATAATGTCGAAGTGTTTTCCACGAATTTCTAACCACCCGAAATTAATATGCGTTATGCTGACCTCCACAAACATAAGGATTTAGTGGCCACTTAACTAATTGAATTGAGAAGAATGCAGGAAATTGCCGATATTGTAAAGTAATTGTTTGGTGGATGGTGACCCAAGAACATATTGGATTGGTAATTGAAACGAGACGGAATTTATTGAGAGAGCGAGTTTGTCTACGAAGCGTTTTTTTTAGNTAATTGAATTGAGAAGAATGCAGGAAATTGCCGATATTGTAAAGTAATTGTTTGGTGGATGGTGACCAAAGAGCATATTGGATTGGTAATTGAAACGAGGCGGAATTTATTGAGAGAGCGAGTTTGTCTACGAAGCGGTTTTTTTTTAGGAATATTGTAAGTTCATGACTCATGAATATTTTCCATTGCAGAGCGAACTCAGTTGGAAGACCCTCACCTAAGTTGGCGCGCATACCAAGAGGCAATGCTAAGGGATTATTTGGCAACGGCGTCGGAAGAACTGCAGGTAAAATGATAATCCGCTCCCAAGGGAGATAAAGGATAAAATGTAGTAATAAGGATCTGCCCCTGTAAACTTTTTCCCAAGCTATTATCATTTATATCCCTTTTTATTTCAACTTGTTGAGAAGCAATGGGGCTAAAATCTTACGTATTACATTTACAGGCAAAACGTGAGACGTTGGATGTGAAAACGAGACGGTTAGGTATAGCTGAAGATGAGTACCAGCATCTGAATGCGACATTGTCTGGAATGCAGCCGACGTCGTCGACCTCATCGCGTAAGAAATGCTGTTTTTTGTTTGGAAATGAAAGGAATTATTTTGACGAGATGAAAGAGAAAAGTTATATGGGGCAAAATGTCCACTGAATCTTAAGGGGAGAATTGTACGTGATCAGTTCATTACTTTTATTTGATTACAGTTGCGAGCGTAGGGTCGGGGAGGTATGACCCTGAAGTTTTAAAGAAGGATGTGCAGTCTGCGAAACTCCGAGTTTTAAATCTTCGGCAAGAACTACTGCAGATTAGGAAAGAAGTATCGATCAAGCAACAAGGTCTCAATACCTTGGCTCAAGTGGAGCAGAAGATGTCGACTGGTAGCTGTTATACGATGGGTGAAGCGCAAGCGATTATGAATGAGCTACGTTGTATCCAGCGCTCCCTAATCTCTGGTGAGAAGGAGAGGATGGAACTGATGCAATGTTTGGCAAGGCACAAAGAAGACTTGACGAGGATCCAGAGCATGACTAAATTCCCAGATATGGCGTCATTTGATAACAGTATGGAGAAATTGAGTACTGCTAGCCAAACAGACTTGTCAGGAGATGTAAGTTAATCGGTTTACAAAAAAGATAGAAATTCTAATCAATTCTTGCACAATCAATTGGGGCACATTGAAACTTTCACTTTTTAATTATTGGGCTGCTAAAGAACAGATGCTTCCAAAAATCTCAACAAATTAACTAGAGCTCACACGAACCCGGTTACTTGTGGTTTGCAGAAACCTATGGTGAAAGGGTGAAAGGGAGAAAAGGCAATTTTCTTGCCCATTCCTCTATAACTGTAGCTTTATAGATTGAACTAGAGAAAAGCGGTTTGCTCCCCGCGATTTACTTGAAGTGTGTATAGGAGAGAAAGCTGAGATTAAATATTTTTCTTTCTGTTCGCAGCTGGTTCCGTTAGGAGCACGTCTGGCAGAACTGGCAAAACTGCGCTTAGAATACGACTCGAGACGCAAAGATGTCCAGCATATTCAGCGTCGCTTATCCGAACTAGAAGAGAGTATCGAGCCTGGCGAAGTAGAGTCGGATAAGGATCGCCTCCTCCTTTTCCAAGAGAAGGAACAGCTTCTACGCGAGCTGAGAAGTATCTGTCCTAAAAACCGACCTTTGAATGAAATCGCTGGCATTCATCAGGAAATCCAGAGGTTGGAGAATGACCTTAGTAAAGCAGCGGAAACGGCCAAGAAAAATATCACGGATAGATTAAGACTCCACGAAGAGAAGCAAACTTTGCTCCAGAATCTCCGCGACGCACTAAACAACATGGCTTCGCTTGAAAGCCGACTGAAATCATTGTCAGCGAGTACCCTCAGCATTTCATCTAGCTCCAGCCTTGCCTCTTTAAGCTCAAGCCAGGCTTCCAGTAAGGTAGGAAAAAGATGTGATGCTTTCACAAACGAAAATTGCTTTCTCCCCCGCCTCATTCGTAATTGGATGAGTTTTTTTTTCAACTGTTTCCATTTGCACTCGAGTTGAAAAAAAAATCCAATTGAATAAATCGCTTGAAATGCTAATGTGAAATAAATGATTCCTTTTACAGGGTTCCCTATCCAGTCTAAGCTTTACAGATATTTATGGTGCTCCTTCAGCCACCACGGAAGGAATCAATATGCTCGAGTTGCAAAAGCGGGTTGAGCAACTTCTACAGGTATTTATATGAAACATTTGTAATAACACTTTGCAATTATTTTTTATATTTTCGTACTTGTAATAATATTTGTTATTAATTATTCCATTATTTTTCCAAGGCTGAGTCATCCCCAGCAGTGTCCCTGCTACAAAATAGAGTTCAGCTTCAAACGGTCACTTCTCAACAGTCGTTTCCATCATTATCGCCAAGAAGTTCGTTGTCCTCTGTTTCCCCACCGGTTTCACCTTATGATTTAGGACCTCCTCCAAGTTATGAGCAGTCCTTTTTGGACCAGCAGAGGAGGCTTGTAGCAAACGACAAGTTAAGTTTGGAGGACTCCCTCGGCGATCTCTCCATTACTGAGGAGAATACTGAGGTAGGTCTTGAAACAATTTGTGGTTGTTGGGAATGGAATTGATTTTTTCTGTTCCACGAAAGAAAAAATTCAATTTCAATCCAACTTATTAGCATATATATGAAAGATTATAGTGGAAAAGTCACACCTGTCACCTTTCACACTTGCTTTTCTATAGAGTGAGAAATCCGGTTCGTATTTTGTCTTACCGCCGTTATCACCTATTTCGGAATACGTTGCGAATGAGGAAGGTGCTCCGTGCCATTCGCAGACACAGACGCAAACCCACTGCCAAATCCAGAGCTCGGGAACGAGCACAAGGTCCGTGTCTGCTGCGGTTAGTGATGAAAGCGTGGCTGGAGACTCGGGAGTTTTTGAAGCGGCGAATAATCATCGAAGTGATAGTTTAGAAGAAAGTAGCGAGATGAACCCGGAGGCGGCGCAGGTTCAAGTGAAACTGAGGTAAATTAACTAAAAAAAATATCTAGAAATAATGTTGAAGAAATAAGGTGGGTGTTATATTCTAAAAATATATTAATCGATTTAGATATTCGATGACTGATTCTATTCTCCATGTGGGGATTGAGAGAGCGAGAAATCTCAACGCGCTTTTTGTGCCAGTTAACCATAAACTGTAAGTTGAAATTTGTTAATTGCTAAGTGTAAAAAGAATTTATGCTTTAAACAAATATATTTTAAATGGCAGAGTAATAAAAGCTGCTCTACTACCCTGTGACCCTGCAATACCCACTCAATATTGCACAAAAAGTGTCAACTTTTCTGACAAGTTGACTTTCGGGGAAGACTTTTCAATTAGTGTCCAGCTAGTAAGATTGTACGGAAAGACGTTGCAAGTCAACCTGTTTGCTATATCCGCTCTGGGACACGAGCAGTGTGTGGTGAGCTTGATATAAAAAAATAAGATGGATTAAATAATTTGGAAATTGCTTAATAAATTCTATCATATATTTAGGGCTGCTCACAAGTGAGCTTAGCAGAATTCAATGCAGATGCATCTCTCCTAAAATGGTACAACATCCTGAACTTCCAGTTTCTTCAAGTGAATCCCAAACTAGGAGAGAGTTTAGAGACGGGAGAGAGAAGAGGGTCGTCCTCACCGTCCTCGATCAATCATACACCGCAAGATAGTGAATCATCTTCGTTACTAGCAGGGACGAGTGGGAGACATGCCTCGGGTGTGAAGGAAGAGTCGAGTGATGAGTCAACTATTATATCCTCACAGACATCGACCTTAACTAGGCATCATGGTATGATGGAGAAAATTTGAGAGATTGCTATTTTATTAAATAAAAACTAAAGTATACTTTAAAACTTGCACAGATGCGGATTCATTCCAAAACGATTTAGAGAAGTGGAACGAGGATACTGCGGAATGGAGATGTGACAACTGGAATGACCAAGAGGAGGACACTGATGGTAACCTTGAAGACGAGATTTCCCAGAGGATCCTTCAAAATGATGAAATAGTTATGTTGGATGACGAGACTGTGGAAGAGATAGAGATTTTAGAGACTCGAGACCAGTCGACGAATACGGAGTGTGTCTTTGTTAAAACGAAGTCGAGCCGGGAGCCGGAGCAGGTGATGTCAAAGGGGATTGTGATCAAGAGGTCGCAGACATTCTCACCGAGTGCGGTAGCTGACAAGCAGGAGTACATTTGCCGAGTAAGTAATAGATTTTGGGAAGTAGTGAGGGTGATGGTTATTGAGATTGATACTTATTTTCACTTGGTATGATTTTTTATAGCTGAACCGTAGCGACAGTGATAGTTCCATGCCATTATACAAAAAGCCTCCTTATTCCAGTCTTAGCCACAGGAGCTTGGGTGGCTCTGTTTCTTCTACTGGAGCCTTCCAACGGGGTTCTATGGAGAGGAAGTCTCTCCGATTAAAAAAGCTATTGCAACCTGTAGGATCTAGCCTGAACCCGATCGGGGCAAAATCAAAGCCTTCTGTGGTTCCTGTAAGGACATCGATTGATTTAGAACTTGATAGGCAAGCCCAACAGTGTCGGCTTCAATGTCTCCAAGAAGAAATAAAGTGTTTGAAAGCTTTGAAAGAACATTTGGAGGCAGCAAAGGCTGCAGGAGACTCAAAGACTATGACGACCTTGTTGGAGGACGAGAGGATTCAGCAACTATTCCAGTTGCCAACGGCTGTAGACCCTCATGGGCCTAAGGGGAAGGAAGCACAGAAGATGTTAAAGCTATTAAAAAAGACTTCAAGAGAGATTTATAAGTTAAGAAAAAGCAAGACTCCGAGAGGTCAACCGGATATGATTACTTTTAAGTGAGTTTTCAAGTTTTCAAATTGTTTTGTAGTTAACCTAAAGGCTTTAAAGCTAAATTTGCTAAATATGATTTTCATAAAAACTTTCAGAGAGAAGATAACATTTTTTTACTCACAACCCCGTCGCCATCTCCGCCTTTGCCAAAGAAAATAGTGATAATTCAGATGAATGTGTGGGACCTCAAGAGCTGCGAAGCTCATCCCCAACGCCTTACTCATCCGGAACGGTTATCCTAGAGGAAGAAGAGGAATATGAGGATGAAGACGAACCATCTGCATCATCATCTTCTTGTCTATCTTCAACCCAAGCGTCAACGAAAACAAGCCCATTTGACAGTAACAAAGAGACTGACTCGCAATCCATGCCGGAGAGCTTCCCCTCAACCTCCAAGAGCCACCTCGGTGAAAGTAAAACTATTAGATTTAGTACAAGCCCAACCGTTTTCCCCGGAAATGTAGTGAATAGCCCATCTCTCCTCGAATCTGTAACTTCAACTTCCCAAAATCTTACAAAAGTTGGCGCTGTCCCCGAACAAATTTCCCACAACACTGCCAAAGTTGAAAAGAAAGGAAACAAGCCACATATTGAGTATGTGGTCCTTCTCTAATTAGTATTTATAAGTAATTTTACTCTGTCCATTTCTTGTAAATAGTAATTGAGTTGTGCTTGTAAAAATGTTCATCGTGCTAAAAAAATGAACCGTAACAATGCAGAAGAAGCATTTTCTAAGCATTTAAAAAGGCGAAGACTGTGTAGCAAATTAACTTTAAGCAGTTGATGATAATCAATAATAATTACTATCGATTTTCATCATATAGCCATAATAATTTTAATTGTTCAAGTCCAATCGAAACGGACTGAAAGAACTTGAAACTTTGCATTGCAATAATTTATTCTTAGTTTTAAAACTACAGATTGTTATTAAAAAGTCAAGTTGTTCACATTTTAGGTTGTAATATAAATTGTTCAATAGATTTTAAACGATTACTCTTTTTGTTGAAGAGTTAAAAAGCGCATTTTCCCTCTTCCTTCTCCTCAGTGTTGTGTATTATACCTTTTGATTGTGACGGTGAAGGACTTCGCATAATTTTACTAATTAACTCGTTTTATTAAATGGCATAATCGGCCACCGCTATAACTGGAATGAGCTCGTTTTCAAATATTTATCGCAACTTTTTAAAATAGAATAATTTTATGGCGATTGTAAATAAATTATTTGCGAAATTTATTATCTGAGTACAATTTTAAAAGCGGAAATGATTTGTAGAGAGTTGTAGAGTTTTTATAAATAATATATTTAGCTAGAGTTGCATGCGAGACAGAGAGAGGATGGAGAGACAGATCATTTTTATATTTAGTTTTAATCATAAGCTGACATTCGAGACTTGTAGTGACTTGGAGAGCAATTAAATAACTAAGTATTTTAACTGAGTGCCAGACTACTGAAATGGTTTATATTTTAAGAGGTCTTCATGAACGATGATGTTGAAGTTGAAACCAAAAAATAAAAAAAAACTTTTTAAGAAACATGAAAATGTGTGTTTATGATTTTATCAAAATAAAATGGTTGATTAAGCATTATTGATAAAAAAAACTTCCTGTTTTTTACACAGAATATTTTGCAGGAAAGGAGCGGAAAAGGAAACGAGGATTGTGTAACGACATCAATTTTTCTCGCATTAAAAGATTGTAGAAGTGTCAACTCACCCTTCCAGCTTCCCTCCCGTTCCTTTTTAAGGGAGTAAATTTTAAGGTTCCCACGCATATTGGCTCCACCTATTTCTTTTAATACAAAACAAGTTGACTCTCTTTAGCCATCTATAATTCCATGAATTCAAAAATTTAAAAGATTTTTTTTTCTTTAAAAAAAATCTGTGCTCTCCTGCATAAATATTCTACTGATTTCTGCCATGACGGATTACATCATCCTCAGTAAAAAACGATCACCGTTCAGCTTCGCATCATTCTTCTGGGCTCCCTGGCAATATGTAGTAATCTGTGAAGAATGAAATGTTTCGAAACCCTTGGAGACAGATAAGAGGGGAGACTTTATGACATAATAGAGGAGAAAAGAGAGTGGCAGA
>JAHZMU010001213.1:0-17857 GCA_027743725.1 Rambutsinella grinnellia | reverse complement strand
GCGGATTTGAAAAGAATTTTGAAGACTTTTACTTCATTTCTGGACTTGGCTGTGATAACAAAACAGAAATAAAATTAGAAACAGGAGCATTCAGTAAAGTACGCAATTCTGCTAAATTTGGAGTTTTCACTTATCAAGCTCAAGACTTAATAACAAGTCAATTTGAAGTCCAGCCAGGGCAAGATAATCTTCACCAGTTCAACTTTGGATTTCACCCTTGGGAAATCCTTGAAAGAATTGGGTTTGACGAGCAAGAGAAATCTCTCAAATTACAAGTTAATGGCAGCATCCACACATTGAAAATGTTTTTAGAAAAAGGCTCCGACGAATACACAAATCCTACTTTTAAATTCCACAAACCCGGAACTCCTTTTACTTCTGACATTAAAGTTTTCAGAAATGGCTTGACTGCTTCCACAATTATGATTCGGGACGGCCTAAAAGCTTCAGATTCAATTATTGGTTTGCCCCTCGACCTTAACCGCTTTCTAATCAATTCCACCAGCTCTGGAGGAATCGTTAGGGGCTCAAACATAAGCAGTGCTAATCAGTTTTGGATATTTAATCTAAACAATTTGGACTTACTTGATGGAGGAGACGGTCCAAACTGTACGAATTATCTTCAGCTTGACGACTCCTTCCAGAAAGGTCGCCAATTGGAAATTGACTTGAATCCCGAAGGAAGTTTGAAAGCTGATGGTAAACTTGTAATTAAAAAGGTTAAAAACATTCACGAATTTATAGGGAGAAAAGGGCAATGGAATGACACCGCTTATGTGACATGTAAAACCAAAAGTGTTTCAGATGTGGAGAATATCTTTATTCATGCAGAATTTAATTGCCCGTTTGATTTAATCATTGGAATTTGTGAAAACACAACGGTCACATTTACAAAGTCAGAATCAATCGGAGACTCTATCAAAAACGTATTTAATTACAAATTTATCGTTCCAAGGTCATTTGATTTGAAAGGCGATGCTCGAAGTTACGTCGGAGGTGTACACAAATACCTCTTTTCTTTCAAACTTGAAGAGTTATCCTCCCTCTACTTCAATTTGGAGGATGAGCGCCTCCACTACTCAATAAACGGGAGAAACTACTCCCATTCAATGATCATCAGTACAATGACCAAAGACCAGTTTTATCGCCAGCCGTTGATGGTAACCAAAGAAGGATTTAATATCCGAGTGGGGCGTGATGAAAGTATAATACTTGTGATGGGCGCCGGTTCCCACTTCCCAGAGAAAGATATGCGTGCAAAAATCATCCCAATTTTTGAAGAGACTGCGAAGAAATTGAGCGTTTCGATTATTTTACAAACGGACAAAGACTTTTTGTATATAGGCCATGGGCCTTTGCCCGGTTCTAGGAATGTTCTCCAGAATGTGAGCTATTTGGGTGGAGGTGGTGCGCCGGATACAATCTATGAAATAATAGCTTTGAGAAAAGATGTCCACATTTATCTGGGATTTAGGCAAGAAAATTTGAAGCAAAAGGAGAATAAGAAGCAAACGTTAGACTTGACAGATGTCATAGTCCCACTTAGGAAAGAGGTGGGATTCAAGTACGTTCCAAAAGTGCGGGCTGTTGGAGATGACTTACTTATCGAAATGAAAGGATATGAGAAAAAATATGGAAAAATTATAATTTATTCAGGAGTAAAGTTTGCAGAGAGAATTCAGCTCTTGTTTTATAATTCTTTGATGGATTTGCTTCCGGTTGAGGACAATTCTGGAATTGAATGGAAAATTATCCCTCGTCCTATAAAAATTATGGAAGGTTCCATCTACGAACTATCCGCAGAAGATTTGGAAGATAACCACCAAGTTGGTGTTGAAAAAGCCTCACATTCCAAATCTGTTTTCCAAGCGGCTTATAACAATTATGATTTATACATAACTGATGTTGTATCCATGACAACCGGACAAGTTGTTTCAAATGATACTCTCCACAACGAACTTACTACTTTTATCATTACCGACTTCTACAAAGCAGTTGAGGAGGGAACCTTAATGTCTAGTAGAATATTCGGAGTTAGG
Source organism: Rambutsinella grinnellia (assembly GCA_027743725.1). Taxonomy (NCBI): domain Eukaryota; kingdom Metazoa; phylum Arthropoda; class Collembola; order Entomobryomorpha; family Entomobryidae; genus Rambutsinella; species Rambutsinella grinnellia. The sequence goes on along the minus strand of JAHZMU010001213.1, from coordinate 15,818 downwards.
CTAAATCTTCCTGGAGTTCACCTCCTTTTGAATGGAAAGAATGTTGATGTCGTGGATGAATCTGGAAGTGAGAAGCTAAGTGAAGCCCCAGTTACTTCATGGAAATGTTTTTTGCACACTGCCGAAGGCCAAATCTTGATTGGAATGGATGATATCCAGAAGAAGTTTAATGATTAGGAGTGTAATGGATGGGAGCTGCCTTTATTGATTGGCTTAGGAGTTCTTCTTGCAATTGGGGGAATAGCCAATGTCTTAATTGCAATCTGGTGGTGGCGACGCAGACAAAGAAGAAGTGGATATGAAATCATTCCAGGGCAGACTGAAACTAATGATGAAACAAGTGCTTTGCTCAATTAAATTCCAAGAAATAACTCATAATTTTAGCATTGTGTGTAAAAAAGGAACTTACAAATTCTAAATAATATTTTACTCTTTCGTAACTGAATCAATAGTTTCCTGGGAGACGTGGCTCTCCTTTTCTTTCCTTTGAACCTTTTCTTTTTGTGCACAATTTCGCCTTAATTTCAGATATAAGTTGGAAGTCGCATATTTCTGTAAAAATAAGAAATGGGTTACCCGATAAGGGCCATTAGAGTTGGGAGCACGAACGACGCAAATAGAATCTCATCTTATTCGACTGCTTAATCATAATGCTTAATCGGATTCCTCTTATGGGGAAATTTCAGGGACAATATTGAAATCATACAAGCATTGTTTTGTAAATGATGCAATCATGCGACAAAAGCATTTCGTTAAATGGAAATTTATCAGCCCAAAGTATCAACTTTAATTGACAAATATGTTTGATTGATTAGTTATTTTGATCTTTCCTTCTTGTATTGACGTATTTCACTGTTTAACTCTCTCCTCTATATTGGAGGAAAACTTTAAAATATTAGTTTTGTCTTTTCCTGGTATTAATTACAAAAGTCATGAAAGAATGTGATTGAGGAAAGGTTAAAATAATTTGTCAATTTATGACGTACCTACTTGACTTTGAATTAAAGGTGTGGATGTTCTAATTGAGCTTTGAACAATAATATTATCAGCTTTGGCTTCACTCTAATTGCAAAAAGGTATAGAGGGCATTTTGGTAAAATATATTTTGTTTAACTCTGGAAAATAGGATAATCAAAATGGTTATAAACGTCGCATTTTTTGTGTTAGCAGCGGCAGTAACTTTTGGTTGTGGCAAGCTCCAAAAGTCTAAACCTTTAAATCTAGTTCATCTGGGAAATGTGGATGGCAAAGCTTTTCTACGTGGAGAATACAAACATGGTTATATTTTTAATCAAAAGATTGAAATTTAAATGCTGACTTTTATATTTTATTAGACGTGGACAGATGGGTTTAATTTTTGTCAAGAAAATGGGATGGAACTTGCCAAAATTGAGAGCCAAAATCAAGCAATTTTTTTAGCGAATTCTATTGGGGAAAATTGGGAATGTAAGATATTTCGAATTTATTTTTTACTCTAAGCCATTCATTTTAACTTTTTAGCGCATTCTACATTCTGGGTCAATGGAATGCTACCTGGTTACCCAGAAAGCTATAAATGGGATAATGTTGGAGCCCACAATTTGGTAGAAGTAATGATATGGGGTTTAGAAAAGGATTATAGATGTGGCTACTTCTCAGCCGCGGAAAAGATGCCACATTTGGACGTCAGAAGTTGTCAGTATATTTTTGACCAGATGCCACTAATTTGCGAAAAATTGACAAATTGTTAGTTACATCTAGTTAAAATTACTAAAAAGTTTAATTAATTATAAAAATGTTTCTTGATAGTTGAATACAGTCCAATGAAGCCCAAAAGTATAAGTAAAGAAGCAGAATCTAGAAAAGAGGAAAGAAAAGAGAGAGCAGAAATCGACCAATACAGATGGACCCACTGGGGTGACGTGGAAGGCAAAGGCATTTATTATTCGGCTGTTCTTCCACCAGCTAATTGGGAACAAGCGTTTGATTACTGCCGTGAATCTGATATGTCCTTAGTGAAGATTGAAAGTCAAGCACAGGCTGAGCTCCTGTCACAGTTTATTGAAGAAAGTATGATAGTTTAATAAATAATTGTTTACATCTCGAATTTTTGTATTGTTATTATCTCCAATTTGCTTCTGACTTTCATACTATTTTACAGAAGAGTATTTCTGGGTGGCTTCAAAGGATACGGGATCAGAAGTGATAAGAATATGGAATAGTACCGGAGTCTACGATAGTTTTGAGTTCAAATGGACAGATGAAGGAAGGGTCAATGGGCCTAATAGCAAGTGTGCTACTTTAGGTGGCGTAAAACCTGGAGTTTATGGACTATTTTTACATGCTGGTGCATGCTCTTACCGCAATGATGTATTCTTGTGTTCTAAGAACTTAAGAGCTACCCCACCCGGAGATAACGGTTCAATTGCCTCTGGGATTGGAGTGACATACGGAATATTTCTAACTGCAAATTTTATAAGCTATATGTGGTTTTTGGCTACAACAAACCTTCACTAAATATTTAAAAGTTCTTATAATTTTTGCTCCTTTTTAAACAAATTACAATTAATTAACTAGTTGCTCAGAACTGAATCAATAGTTTTCTGGGAGGCGCAGCTTTCTATTGACCCTTTTCTTTTTAGGCATAGCTTTCCCTTAATTTCAGATATGAGATGAATGTCGCATATTTCTGTAAAAATAAGTTCATTACTTAAATCTTGAAGATCAATAAATTATTTTATCTTTAACTTACTTTTCAACCGCGGATACTTTTTCCCTAAGTGGGTTATTGTTTTCCTATTTGTTAAAATAATTCCAGAAATGAAGGAGCCCTGAAGAAAGAAAATGGATCGGAAGACATGCCAAGCCCAACCCTGTTTTGTATTAATATTTCCTGCTTTTAAAATATCCTGCACAGCTATATAACTCCAGCTTAAGCCAACCACAATAAATAGTTTTATGAGAGTAACGCATCTAAAATAGTAAAAATTATAAATACTTTAATATTTTTTAAAATATTTTTAAATGAGCTTTTACGTACGATGATGGCCTATTACTTGAGCTATTAGGTAAACCCGAGATTCTCCTTCTTTTCCAAATAATAGTAAAACCAATTAATCCAAACATGAAAAAATGGAACAGACAATTCCCAATGACAAAACATTCCCAAATGATCCAATAAGGTAGTCTACAATGCTGAAACCCGTAGTCCGGAAAGGGTATCCATAAATCATCCAAATTTTTTGCAGGTAGCTCATTCCTAAAGCAAAAGCTAATTAAAATTAATTCTTAGTATTAAAAAGCTTAAACGTTACATGTACTGAAAATTTTGTACTATCCCAATTACAACCAATACCAAAGGAAATCCCCATCCGATCGAAAAGTAAATTAAAAATCTTTTAATATTTTCCTTCATTTCGGCCCCACCTATTCTTGTCTTTCTAATCCCATTGTAAATATTCAACGAGATGATTACAAGCCACGTATTTGAGCTCATAAAAAAATACTGGTTGAGGATGGCTAAAACAATAAATATCATTATTTGCATTTTTCATATAAAAATATATAAAATTTCAGCTTACACAAAATCTTGCAATAGAGATTCCTCTCCATTCCATTTCCTAATCCGGGACATAATGCAACAATAAAAACTAAATCAAATAGGAACAAAGCCAGGAGATATGAAAACTGCGTCCATCCATGATAGTTGTGTTTATCCCATATCAAAATGTGTAGAATTAGCGTTGCAAAAAGACAAGCAAGAGAGATGAAGACGAGCGAAACAAACAGTTTCCAAAGATCCTAATTGTAAATCAATTTGAGTAAAATTGTGAAACCCAGTTTAAATTTAATTAATAGTAACGTTCATTTGTGATTGCTACTGGAGGACCAATAGTTGAACTAATTCCTTCAACGAACTCCGCATTTGGTTGAGATAAGTGGAGTAGAAGTCTTTGATTTTGTTTCATTTTTATAGCTTGAAATGTTTAAAGGAATGGGAACAAACACCATTTGACTCTTTCCATGCAACAATTTAACATTATCTTAAATAAACAAGTGATACAGCTTGTTTCGCTGAATCTTTTATCAAAAAAGTGTTTATCGGGCTGATTTGTTTACACGAAAAAAATTACCTGATTAGTTAAGGAAAAACGAGGAAGTGAGAAGAGCGATGATCTAACTTCATTTTTGTAAAATATGTACAGGCTGACTACAAAGTGTCAACAATACGCAGAAAAATCCATACCAGGAATAGGTGTAAGCTATAAATTTCATAATTTCTATAGATGTTTGCACGCTCATTAGTAGAATCTTCCAAAACAAATTTTCTGCTCTTGCATTTAATATTATAAAGAACCCGCAAGTCGAACTTTGGTTGCCAATGACCTGCTTAATCTTCTCATCCACACGTGTATTTTATAATTGATGACAATAATGATTCATTGGCATAATGTATACATTTTTACTGATTCATTTGGATACATAAATTTGTAAAATTACTTTACTGTGCATAAGTATGGGGCGTTGAGAAAGCGAGAATTTAATTTACACTTGTGACATAATTACTAACTCCAAAATGTCAACAGTGGAAATGTTTGCGGGGCTCAGCAGTGAACTCAGCGGGGCTCGTGTTAAAATGTTTACCTATTCCGCTAGATTTTTAATTTTAATTCCGTAACGGAATTTCCGTTTTATAATAATAGGAGTTAAAACTCAAGACTAGATATTTATTTAATTACAAATATTTATCTAGACGTTCCCATACAACTTCTTTTAAAATTATTTAACCAATATACTTACAATTAGTTCAGTATATTTAGTCACATATTTGATATTGATATAATCTGTCCTTCTCACATTTCTTATTAATTTCTATTGGGGTACGGTAGACATCAGATTGGCGTTACCTTTTTTGTGGACCTTGCTACTCATAATATTTATTATCATAATTAATTACTGTCATTCGTATTAGGAATTATTGCGAAATCAAATATTCCCTTTTCTTGTACTCTTAATAGCAGAGGTGTGAATCCATTTCTGTTGTAATTACGTGACTCTCTAGTCATGCTACTCATCACTTTTCGTTATGTATAGCATAATTACAAATTTATTTAATAAAATTGGAAAATATAAATCAAAAACTTATTTAATTAAAATCCTAAAATACTTTTTAATTAGAAAAATAAAAATGCGACCCGAATTAAAGCTCACAACTCAATTAAGTCTATTATCCAACTCGTGTTGGAAAAGAGTAACTGGGATTCCCTACACTTGGAGTGATACTGGTTATTCGACCGTAAATCGCAGAGCATTTCTCCATGCAGCTTTAATCTTAACAGTTACAGGAATAGCCCTGTTTGCAAATATCATCTTTGACATTGTAACTGGAAAAATAAACGAACAGCCTATTTCCAACTTGATGATTGGTGTCCTCTCCACCTTTCTATTCCTAACTGTTGGGCCTTTCTCCTTCAAGATTTACTCTGAACCTGAAATTGTCTCAAGTTATTTTAACGCAATGGCCCACTTTGAAAGGATCAATTTGGAGAATGCTTCAGCCTCTTTCAAATCATTTCTGGACAAGAGGCCAATGACTAAACTAGCTTTTATTACAAGCACTCTGCTAAGAATAAGTGGGGCAGGAATCCTTCCATATCTATCCGCCTTTATCCCAGTACTGGTCCCAGAATGGCCGTTAAATATTATAGAATTGTTTCCATCATTCATGCCAGCTACTACAAACCATTTCGCAATTGCCTACAAAATATTTAAAGCTTTTTACAGCTACTTGTACAATCTAATAGTTATCTTGTTTCTTGCAAAATACTTTTTCATTTTATTAATTCAGACAATAGTCGGGACTGTCCAGTTGTCTTCTTCTATCCTCATATTTCAAAAGTAAATTAATTTAATTTAAAATTTTGCAAAATTATAATGGAAAATTTAACCAAATTTATTTTTTTAGGCGCACGGATTCAAGCCAAGATATTCTAAAAACCATTCCAATCTATCGCCAAATCCAAATCATGGAACGCCACTTTAACAAATTGGAATCAACCTATCTCGTTTTCACTCTAATATCTTTCCTAATAACAGAGGTATTATGTGCCTACCTTTTACTCGGGAATAACGAATTGCTTTTAGGAAAAGTGCCAATTTCACTAAAAATATTATCTGCAGGAACAATATTAGATTGTATAATCGCTATTGTTTTAGTCTTCGGGTTTTGTGCTGACGTTTTTGCGACGAGTTTAAAATGCTTGAAATCATTGCGATTTTCGAGGCTCAGCTTTATTGGCAAGAATAGAAAGTGGAAAGAGATGGAGAAATGTCTTATGTCATTGCCACCAATTAAGGTGGAATTTGGCATTATGAATTATATTGATAAAGTGACTCCAGTTATTTTACAGGATTTTGCGGTAAGAAGGATTGTAGATGGATTATTGCTTTTGAAGCGGAAATAAAGCTAAAGTTTTGCTGGTTAATTATTTATTTTATCCCACAACCTTTTTAAGATCAAGCTCATCCTTTGCTGAATTATGGAAAAATATATAATCTGTTTGTTCAATATTTGTTACAAAAGTATAATTATTTCTTCTTAGTAACGCACTTAGTTCTCTTTTCTCCTCAGCATTATAAAACTGAATTTCGATCATTAAAACTTTAAAAATAACTTTATCAAATGGAAACCCCCTCAAAACTTGTAGTTCACTTCCTTCAATATCAAAACTAAAAAAGTCCACTTCATTCCATCCCAATCCTGCTAAAATTGTGTAGAGTGGAATGGCCTCTACTTGAAAATGTTCCCATTTTGTATTCACTGAAATATTCCATGTCTTCCCAATCCTCCCACTTGGTTGCCAGTCGACTGGAACGGAGAAGTTGAGAAGGGACGGCGTCGTTCCAGGCGCAAGACAAATATTTGCAATCCAAACATTTCTATTTAATTTTTTTATGGCAGGAATCAATTTTGGATTGCATTCGATAAGTAAACCACTCCAATTCAGTTTGCGCTCGAGGTAAATAGTATTCGAGGCTGAAATCCCGTCGTACGCTCCAGCTTCAATAAAAAATCCACCTTTCTAATAAAGACACTATTATTTTATAATAATTTAATCTAAATTAAAAAACCTGACCTTCTTTTTAAAGAGGCGAGCAAACATTTTGCCAAAATAATAAGCGCCTCCGCCCACGCCTGGTTTTAATGTAAGATTTGAAGCCGGACTCAAATAATTGACTTTAACATATTCAATTAATAAAGGATGGAATTGGTTCAAATCCATAATGCTTATTTCACTTGGACTACTTTTCATCATAAACTTAAATATTATGAGAGAAATTAGAAATAGGAAGACTAAAAATTGCTTTCTTGACATAGATAATGGCACAAATAATTTTGGTGGCTTCATCCCTATTTATTATTCAAAGCGTCAATGTCAACATTCAGAGAAGGACTGACTCGATTGAAATCAGCTATTGAAAGATCCCGTTAGTATTAAACAATTTGGGCTTAAAATACGTCACAGGAAAAATTCACGGGTGAGTGCTCATAGAATCGAAGGCATTTTAAACCCATTTTAGTGCAAGCTGATATCTAAAGCTTTAAAGGGATGTTTTTTTTGCTAAAGTTTCCGCTTGACTGAACTTATTTTTTCATCCATTTTACTATCTTATGCTTTTGCGGACGAGTCACAGATCCTCGCCGGATTTTATATAATAAACTGTGCAACAAATGCGTTGTGTGCGTGATAGAAAGAAATTAAACTGGAAGCTTTTATGTCACTTCTCAATCATTAATCAGTATTGATTTTCTGTGACAGCTACACAGTTGGAGTTAAGGTTATGCTTGCTAAGCGCTTTATTAACTTATTAATTATGCGTTAAGTTTGCTTTTCTTTACTAGAGAATTGGAGAATGTCACATAACGAGTGAGTGCAATTCCTCTTGGCTAGACCAAATGCGCAATTTATCCTTGACTTCCTTAACGAAAGAGTTATTCAGGATTTGTCATGGAGGCATTCACCATTGCTCGGGACGTTTGTGCTGCAGCTTTTGTTACATTTTCAGGTCTTTATATTTGTAAAAAGATAGTAGGTGTTGTGACCAGTTGGAATAAGAAGAGAAGACTTACGTAAGTCAAGAAAGATTTTAAAGAAATAGACTTTAATATTTTTTATTTTCTAGAAACAAATGGAAAGTAACTCCTTTAAACGTGGTTATTCTCCACCGCTTCGACCCCGGCTTGACAATCCCGAGTCCGAGTCCATTCGTTTTGAAACTCGAGACTTTCCTGCGAATGAATAAAATTGAGTATGAGATAGACACGAAAGACCCAACAAGTACGAAGGGAAAGTCCCCTTGGATAACTTTAAATGGGGAGGATATTGCCGACTCTGAAATTTGCATGGATGCCCTCTCCATCCATTTTAGTATTGGAGACGGTGGCTATAGGGCGGAGGAGAAAGGTGTGGCTATAGCGGCCCGGGTGCTTTTAGAAGAACACTTCTACTTCGGATTTAATCTTTGGCGTTTCGTCCAAAGTTGGTCAAGAGACGCTGGCCTTGATAAAGTTAGTAAAATCCCGAGCTTTGCAGTCCCCTTCGTCAAATGGTATTTAGGAAAGCAGGTCAAGAAAGCAACTTTTTATCAAGGGATTGGGAGGCATTCGGAAGAAACGATTGTGAAAATTATGGGCAATGAGTTAAGAGCAGTTGCAGGGATTCTAAATGGAAAGCAATTCATTCTTGGGGATAAGCCATGTAGAGAAGATTGCGCAGTTTTTGGACAGCTAGCCCAATGCGTGTGGGGCTCGCCGGGGTCGCCTTATGAGAAGTTACTAAATAGTAATAAAAATAACATTTCTTTCCTTATATTTAATAAATTAATATAAGTATCTTTTATTTCAGCGGAGCTAACAAATCTGTATTCAAATGAGAGAACTGTACTGGCCTGACTGGGAGGATTGTTTAGCCATTGCTTACAATTCAGACTTCAAAGTCAAATTTAAATGTATTCAGACATTCAAATGAACACAGCAAAGAAGAATATTGGCAATTAGCTAATAGATTATTTCGAATTTGAATATTTCGTAGCAGGCTATGCTTCTTCACTATTTTCAGCAGATTCGTCCTTGTCATCCTCCACCTTAAGAATTGCTCCTCGCCCCACCTTCCACCCAAAATGAGGAAAGTGAATGACTTTGACTGTGGCAGGAAGCACGTCCCAACAAGCCAAAACTTTTTGAAAGTGCTGTCTGAAAAAATCAAAATAGATTATTTCAACCTTTCCTACTATTTTATTTTATATACTATTTAATTTGCAATACCTTTTTGGAATTTTTTTCAACTTAGCATCCTCGTAATCCTGTGCAAATAGCTTAAGTTCTTGAAGATTGACAACCTTCTTAATTACATGACGGATTATAGTTGGCCAATGGTAGATGACGTCATAATGAAGAAAGAGAGTCTTCACCTTCGTATACTTTACTGAAGTAGCTGGCTCCCCGAGATCTTCCAAGTCTTCATACATTATCCACTTATTCCAATCAAATGAGTCGAAATACAAGCTAAGTACTTCCAAAGTATCCGCGTGGTAATCCAACAAAGCAAAGGTTTCTCTGACGGGGGTTCTGCCTGATAAAGTGTGCATTTGTCTAATATGAAAGTTTAAACTAACTTCTCTCAAAGAGGCCACACAGTTTGGTTGGAATTGACAAAACTGTTTGAGAAACTTGGCATCCGGAAAGTGCACTTTTAGCTTTCTTAAAAAGGGAAACTGGCACTTTGATAATTTCACGTCAGCATCGTCCAATTCATCAAAAAACAAATGGCTTTGATCAGTATTGGATACCTCCAGACTTGTAATTGACTTAATGATTGGCGTAATCCCCCCAAATATGAAGGATAATGGGATACCTCCTTTTCTGCCAAGGATATGGAGCTCTGTAAGCTTTTCCCGTATTGCTAAATTCCTTTTTTTCAACATTTCATCTAACAAATTCTGACCCCTATTCCCACAAAGGAAATCCCAGGCATTATAAGTTCCCGAATTAAACGGTTCAATTATTAAGCTTTTGAGATTTTTCAATTTCAAAATGCTCGGCAGCAGGATAAAAAGAGCCTTGGGATTTTCCTGTACGAACCAGGTAAAAACAAGGCTCACAATCCCATCCTTAAAGATATCCAGAAGCTCGCAGAACTTGTCATAAATAACTTGCTCCTTTCGACATTCACCACCTGGATTAAAAATTACAGTCCCATTTGGAAATGGAGTTGAGGCTCCTTTCAATTCCGAACAGAAGCGTGTAATCCCTTCAACAGTTGAGAAATGCGTCGCATGTCTTCCCTTAAGTACTTCTCCGAGTGGTTCGAAAGTGGGTTTCCAAATAGAGCTCTTTTTAAATAAAACTTGACTTGAGAGAACCCTCCAGCCTCTGTTTACACTTCGACAAGGCATCAACTCACGCTCATTTAGATTGAGCAAGATCTGCTTCCAAATCTATGAAAGTAATTTTAAATATTACGATAAATACCAAATATTATTACATTTAAGTATAAATCACCTCCGGAGGCAATACCAAAATTTGCTCAGTCATTTTTGTTATTTCTTATTTCAAAATTATTTTTTAGCAATAAAAATCAAACAAATTTACCACTTAAATGTTTCTTCTATCCTGGACATGGATGATGTAAAAAAGTATTTTATTCTCTAAGCATGTGTGATTTTACACGCAGTAATTGCAAGATTCAGTGAACAGCATGCTTACCCTTTTGAGTAGAAATGCATTACAATTTACTTTGTTGTTCGCGCAGCGTCTCACGTCATTCAAAAGTCAAATAAGTTATGCCTCTTGTATTTTGGAACAAAATGTGCAAGCAGAATATCTATTTTTTTAGAGAAACCTTTTGGATAACCAAGGCTGATTTATACTCTGATGAATGTTTAAAACATTTAATGAAATGTTTCTGTAGATGATGTACTGGAAAAGCCAATTTTGGAAGAAAGTTATGCTTTTGCGGATGTAATTTTTCGTAATTGCAGAGTGCCGAGGGTAACATCTCAAACCCTTGAATTAAGCTTTGAAACATCTCATCAACCACCTGTTTTTTAATAATTTAAGGCTTCATAGCAAAACAGTTTGAAGTCAAGTATGAAAACATCGTTCAAAAACGTTATAGAATATTTAGCGTAGATTAAACAAGGAAAACATACTTCCCGATACTTTGTAAACAGTGATTAAGTACAGGGTGGAGTAAACCTAATGGAGTTTACCCAGTGGTTAAAATGGATGTACAAAGCCTTGAAAATTTCAAGTTGAAAGAAACCTTTGTTTCGAAAAACATCACATTCTGCACTTCCCACTTGGCTTAAAAGCGTCAAAATGATTCTCGTCCGACTTTTAAAATTATTTACGCGTTTCTGTAGAATAGGCCAATTTTTGGGCCTTATCGGTTTCCATTGGGATCCAAAAGAATTGATAATGACTCCCATTCAGGATCAGAGATATTTTGCAAAGTTCAAGCTGAAATATATTTTATATACAATCATCTTTCTAATAGTTTTCTCCCAAGTTTTATTCCATTTAAAGCATATTCAATTCTCCTCTTCTGCTGTGGCCACGCATAGTGAAGTTATCGTCTTAATTTTATTCTTGAGTGGGCCTCTAATTTATTTAAGAATGTTGGTTTGGAATGCCCCAGAGCTGTCCTTAATAACAAACGCAATTCTCCAGCTTACTTCTCCAAATTTTAATGGAAGATGTAATTAAAAAATATAACGGGGCTATATAAGATCATCCATTTTACTTTTCTATTTACAGATGCTGATAATTCTTACAAGCTGGATACGAGGGAATGGCTCGGAGTTATTTTTTGCTACACAATTCTTTACAGATATTTGTTTATTTACATTAGTTTCGTGATTACTTCGTACTCTTCTCCATGCAAACCTTCAATCGCGCTTTATTTTGTCCTTTCAGAATGCTCAGCGTATAAAATTAATTTGGTCGTTACATTTCTTTTGAAATTACTCGTTTCTTTAGTAAACATTTGGTTTATGGCTTGTGCCATTTTGGCAAGTACATTCTGCTGGGCACCCGTTTGCATTTTGCTTCAGGGCTCATTTCGGGGAATTCTGAAAAAGTGCGTTTAGTTATTTAAAAAATTAATAGAAAAATATTTAACCTGCAAGTTTCTTTTTAGATTTTCAGAAGACAACCGAAAAAACCCAACCTATTCCTCTGCTATTATCTATAGACAGCTTCAAATTTGTGTGAAGAATGTCAACGTCGCTCAAACCATTTCCCTAGCTACTGTCATAGTGACCATCAGTGTACGCATGGCGTTTTCAATATTCACACTTGTCAAGTCAAATGGAAATTTTAAGGTGATATTGAAATGTTTTGTGTGGCTGGTTGGTTGTTTTGTGGGCTTCTTGCCTGGGATAGGAATCATTGGAGCTGTTCAGAGTCAATCTGTTGAGGCTATTGAAGACTTGAAGGATTTCAACGCGAAGCTATGTACAAAAAATGAGGTCAGATGGAGGAGAAAGTTTGTAAGGTCTTGCACTGAACTCAAAATTAAATTTGGGTCGATGAATTACGTGGAGAAAATAACTCCGCTAAATTGTCTCGATTTTGTTACTTCAATAACTGTAAATTTGCTTTTGCTTGATGTTTAAATTTTTAAAGCAGGGCCTTGTTTATTTGAGATGTTGTAAGCTATTTATTATATGATATTGATATTAACGAATAATTCACTTAACCTTTCAAGTCTATAATTTGATTAAACCTTTTAGATTTAATATGCAAAATAAATTCTTAAAATGTTTTGCTAATGCCTGCTAAAAGTAAGATTGATTTAACTTCAGCGAGAATAAATATTGAAGCATTTTTAACTCACTGAAACTTGTCATCAGTTCATGGAAAATGCAGGTTTAAACTTATGCTTTAATGGACTTTAATGAAATTCTCCAGTTTAAGCAACTAATAAAACATGTACACTTAAGAGCTAATGGAAAAATAATTAAATTTTTAAAACGCTTTCCTAATGGCAATATCCCATAATGTTTTTTGTCAACAATTGAGTTTATGGAAAAATTATTTTATATAAACGTAGAAATTGAGTACCTTTAGAAGACAACGATCAGTTAGCGATTTTCAGCACTAATCTTTTCCTCAAATATCCAATTCTTATCAAACATTTTTCATAAACAGAAAATTTATCCAGAATTATCATAAATGTCTGCGATCACAGAAATACTTTTGACCACAGCCGATTCACTGCTTTCAAGCAATGTTTGGCAAGGATTTTATTTTACTTCACCAATCCATCTCACAAAACTTTTGAGAATAAGTAAATTCATGGAATCTGCAAAATATCAACGAGTCTGCAGCTTTTATACGTCATTCTCTGTTTTCGCCACAATACTCTGCTTATATCAATATTTGTACGAAAGCATTACATTTCTCGAGTTGTCCTTTGCTATTATGAAAGCACTTGTTTTCGGGACATGTATATTCCTCTTTCGCTTTTATAAATGTCACTCTCGAAGCATTTCTGTAATTTTAAATGACCTCATATCATTTGAAAAGAAGTAAAAACGTGAAAAGTTAAATTTTGTAAGTAGATGGGATTCCGCCAACATAAAATTTATTATTCGCTTTATGAAATCGACTTTACTTAGCGAAGCTATCCTTTACGCACTTCACGCTGCATTTGATCCACAATCTTCTGTGCGAATACTACCATACGTGTTCTTTAAAATAGTTCGAGTATCATCCAAATCTGCAAATTTAATTTTGAACATTTCTCTCCGATTTGTTGTTGGATACTTAACATCTTTAGTGATAAGGATACTTGGCACCTTAATCCTTACCGTCTGCCTCCTGAACACCTTTATTTTACCAGTTTGTTTGCATTCGTCGATACTTTTATTTCAGAAAATGGTGCAAAATTCATTTCTGCGTCGAAACAACCATATTCTAATAATGTACAGAGAAATCCAATTGATATGTGTAAGATATAATAAAATTCATAAGTTATATTTGTTTCCTCTAATGATAATTTTATTAATTTTATCATTCTGCGTCTTATTTTATCCAATCATTGCTAACTTAAGTTCTATCCCAATGATTGGCCTAATTCTAGTTTTTAAAATGGGGTGTTTGGCTGTAGGAACATTAATAATCAGTGTAAGTTTTACTCCTTGTATTTACTCTACTGCAAGAGAAATTATTTTGGAAAACGAACCGAATTTTTGTTTAAAAGATAATCTAAATGTTTCCCAATTGAAGAGAAAATATTGGAAATCATTCCGAATTCTCAGGATTTACTTTTTCTCTGGAAACTTTTTTGATAAGGGTACACCCCTTGTGGTTCTAGATTTCGCTGTTAATATAACGGTTAATTTGGTCCTTCTTGGAAAATAATAAAATTATTTTAGCAATAAAGAGTTTCTGGGGAATATGAAGCGAAATTGTATTTTATCTATAATAAATTTATAATTGCTTGTGGCACGCGTAATGGTATCGATTATTAAAAAAGAAAAGGTCGTGACGTGTGCTTATGCATATGAATTATAAAATAACTGTCTACAAATTTTCGCTGCTCAGAACACTAAAATGTTGGAAATACAAACTGGACACGACTTGTATCATACGTAAGACGTGTTGACAAGTAAATGTATTTGGTTTATGACACGAACGGTTACAAAAATAAATAAATTTTTCCAACTAAACATCAAATTACAAATTAATAAACTGGAAAACTAAATAATTGATTGACAATCCCGGTTAGGTATTAAAATGTCAGAGTTTTGGCTTTACTTTTTACTTTTAACCGGCATCAAAATGTTGGAATTGGCATTGGCATGAACAACAGTACAACTTTCCCCAATTCAGAATCAAAATGTTTATAACTAACGGTCTCCACTTGACCCCAAAAAGCATCTTCATTTCAACCCAAACATTAAACGGTTTCCCATTCCATTCCCCAATTCAACTTACAATTGGAGATAACATAAAATTCCAAATTTCCCAAGAATTTATCTCAAATTTCAAATTCTACTTTCTCTACAGCATTCTAACAGCACTTATGTCATTGTATCAATATTTCTACGAAAGCTTTACGATTCTTGATTACAGCATGAGTTCATTCAAAGTATTTGTATTTCTAATGTGTGCGTGGTATGCATGCATTTACAAAATGCATTCTAGTGCTCTGGTATCCCTTCTAAATGACGTGATTGCTTTTGAAAGCAAATACAAAAACGGAGGAAACCTCACTATTAGCAAAAGCAAAGCAATAATGATCAAACTTGGGGTTCGTGTTATCCAAATATTAATTTTATGAATAAGCTTTCTCGTCAGTTGGGCCAGCGTTATTTTCCCAAATTCCCCCATGCGCATTCTCCCTCATTTTATCTTCCAAGAAGTGCATTTCTTATCAAAACTAATTCAGTTGTCATTCAATATTAGTCGAAAACTTTTAGGCTTATACCTGACGTATATTTCCATGCGAATGATTACAAATTTTGCTCTTTTGATTAGCATCTTGAACGTTTTAATACTTTTGTTTTGTCTAAACTCTGCGCTTAAATTGTTTCAGCAGTCGCTAAGCAAAAGTTCTGAGAACATGAAGACTTTGCTTAATTGTTTTAGAGTAATCCAGATGCTATGTTCACGCTACAATCAAATTCACCAGCAGCACTTACACACAGGGAAATTATACTTTGGACGCCCCATATATCCACCATGTTAAATGGTGTTTTTAAAACGCTTCCAGATTTAAAACGCCTCGCGATTAATTTCCAATTTTTGGTGGACGCAAGCCTTAGAAATG
>JAHZMU010001212.1:0-11744 GCA_027743725.1 Rambutsinella grinnellia | reverse complement strand
AATCAAACTTTTGGAAAGAACACATTTACAGGATGGTGACTCTCTTCTCTAAGATTGCGTACAATTAAAGTTGGAAAGGCGATCGAGGAAAGGTGAAGTTATTTATGCAGAATGGGAAAGGGGCAATAAAACGGCCGACGATAATAATAATAACGAAGCTATTCCTAAATATCCCCTTATGTTATTAGAAGATTGCCATACTGCAAAAGATTTTTGTAGTAATAATAATCAAAGAAGGAGTGTTTGTGCCTTGTACACATCCTTATGTGAAATGCCTGCGTTTGATGTGAAAGAAAGAGAATTTATGAAGGAGGAAGTGCTTTCCAAAAGGAGAGAATGCAATGGTTGTTTAGATGTTGGGTGAATGTCTCATGGTTAATTGTGTGAAGCGAATAGGAAGATAGAGAAGCAGATGCAGAGAGAAAGAGTAGTAGGTAGTTATAGTTGAAGTTTTAAAGGTTTGAGATGTGTTGCCTAAAATTGTAAGCAAAATTGAATTATTAGAAGAGTTTAAAACCAAAATGCATAATAAGTAAATCATAAACGATGCTTAAGAATCGTTATAATTGTCTCAAGGCTTATATGCAGCTGCAAATATTAATTTTTTTTGGTGAAATAATAATTTTACTAAAAGTAATGACAAGTTGAAAAAGATCCTAAAATTTGATTTGATTTGGTCTCAAGTTATATTGAATTTTAAGTAGTCATTTTAAGTAAGAATATTTTTCCTGATTTAACAATGTAAATTCCAAACTCAACTCCCTAACTATGCTGCCCATCCATCCCTCTTTTCCTATTTTCTCAATTCGATTCTAAGGCTTAAAGCCTTGGAGCTAAAACTCCTTTTAAAACTTGAACTGATTTTTATTCCAGACAAGAAAAGATGGAGGAAAGTAAAACAACCAATCTTGAATTTCTTTCTCTCTTCATTTCTCTCTAGAGCTACAGAAACCATGAATAAGTTGTACACACGAGTCTGTCACGACATGGGAAACACGCTGCAAACAGACGAACAGAAACTATTAGGACAGGGAAATACAATCCCACACATAGACAACAACAGACAAACTACATTCATCACATCTCCATCTTCATCCCAATCTTTTTTCTTACTTTATGGAAATGTTTTTTGTATTATACGAAAGGAAAACCTTTCTAAACCTTCTGGATTATTGTTGGAAGGAAAGGATTATTTTATGCTGGTAAAACTTCCTTCCTTTTTCCAGCCTCAGTGGTCAAGCTCACGGTTTCCTTACTGAACCTTCTAAAATGGAATAGTTTATTCAGTTTAGTTGCAGAAATAGACAAATAGATAAATGGACACAGCAGATGATGCAAAACTTTCTCCACTGTGCTTTTCATCAAATTTACTTATTTGTTTATCTATCTACATATCTTTGAATCTGCTTATTCAACTTTCATAAAGCATTTTTAATAACTTTTGCAAAAGTTTTCGTTTCCTTTTTACATCTCGCTAACCAGCATCATTCTAACACATATCAGATTAGCGGTACGTTTACTTACAATTTAGGTAGCTTTTACGCAACATACGTATTATTCATTTTTACAAATATTATAGAGTAAATTTCTAAATTAAGGAATTTTTAAGAAAAAGTGCAACAAAGACCTTAAGTTCTCTGTCCTTTTTACTGGTATGGCACGAGCCTTTACTAGTCACATGGAACGGAATAAGACAAGTGGAGACAACGCGTGCGAACTTTCTCCAGTCCATCTACTTATTCCACTTGTATATAGTCTACTATTTCTTGAAAAGGCCTTTAATTTTGAATAGGATAAAATATTGTCTTCTTCCATTTTTACTTTCCAACACGTTTTCATATACCATACATGATGTTAGTGCCGTTTTACGTGTTCGTAAACAAAACATATTCCAGCATAAAAATATAATCTGTAATATCATCATCGTGCTAATCCGGATACGAGAGAGAGAAGGAAAAGTGAAAGTGTGTTGTATATTCTCGTGACAAGCCAAGTATATCGTAACAATTGTTACCATTCCATCCATAAACCGACTCCGTATAGCTTTTTTTATCTTTCATCTATAAAACGTAACGTGATGTAAATAAGAACGTAACATGATATAGTATTTTTTTCTGTCACGGGTCTTGCCTAGAAGGAAATTTTTATCCTTTCTCCACCTACGCTCATCGATCCGTAGAAATTTTCAATTGCTACTTTCACATATCCTCTTCCAAACAAGATTATTATGTACAGAGTAATACATGATGATGTGGCTATTAACAACGACACTTACTCTATGCCTCTATCCTGTGACAAGTTGCATTTCCCTGGAACAATGTTCTGTGAAATATTCCAACAAGAGAGGTATGAATTTCAAAAAGTACCATATACAGTAGAGGTAAGCCGCACATGAAGAAAGAGATACAAGAAATGATTCTGTTCATCTTCCCTTTCGTCCAACAACCCAACTTGCTAATCTCTACAATTTAAGGAATGCACTTGAGTGGAAAGTTTTGTGAGTGTAAGACAATAACGACTTCACCACCAGGAAAGAAACTTGGTAGTTTGTAGTGGAGCATTCTAAGATGGGGATATTGTTATTCGTATACCTTCGCCTCAAAAGGAGAGGAGACCATCAGCCATTACATGTACAATTCATAAGATGCATTGCACACTTTCTTGTGCTCATCTCCTCCATTATTTCTAAAGTGGAAAAAGATCCAGGCTAAAAGTATGTATGCGGGTTTGGATTTTCTCTCTTCTCCGCGTATATTCTCCACTGATCGTGAGTGAAAGAAATGGGAATGGAACAAGAGAGGGTAGTGCAAAGACTTCCATTCCTATGTGAAACGTGTCACTGGTTGTGCCCAGCTACTTTGTTCCTTAGGCACTTTTGGCTACCTTCCATTTTCCTTTTTGTCCTTTTAAATTGTTAAATTTTACACGATTAAACTCCAACGCTTTTTGGTTTTGAACTGTGATGTTTCCCAAAACTCTGTTAGTCTGCTTCACTGTGGATATTTTGGGTGAGGTTTGACATGCTTTATTTCCATCAACTCTAGTCCTTCAGCTAAAATGCATCACTCAAAACTCGCATATTATTAAATATAAAGACTAATTCATTTACATCTGCGTAAAAAAGAAAGATGGTTCATTATACTTAGCTTTTAAGATCTTTTTCCTGAGGAGAGCAAAAACATAATTTAAAAATATGCCCCACGCGAGCTTCCAAGCCATCGCCCGTGCTTCGCACAATTTACGCATTATAATGAGGCAAAGAGGAAGAAAAGGATGTGGATGATAATAATAATGATGATAATAGGGTGCATACATAAGCCATTATAGAGAGTTTTTAGGGGACTTTCCATGATACTATTCCAAACGTTAAATGTAACATCTGTGGAACAACGAAGGTGGATTAAGATGTCTGGTGAAAGTTGGGAGAACATTTGTATTCTCTCTATAGTCCTCCTCTCAACATTTTCTCTCTCTTTGCAAATGTGAATCTGGGAATCAGCCATCATCCTAATGCCGAAGAACATCATCCTAGAAACCGAAGCTCTTTGAAACCTTTTGGGTGAGTAGTGAAGATGATTTTCTTCCTGTTCTCATGATAGAGATGATGATTACAAGGCTGGGTAGGAGAAATTGGTGTGATGTTGATGAGACACGTTCTTCCATTATACATATTGATAGATAGATATCTGGGAATATACGTAAGTGGGAAAGAGGAGGAAGCGTTATTAAATGGAAATATCTAGTTATGAATTGTCAAAAGCAAATATTAGAGTTAGTCGCTCTCCCCTTCCTTCATGTTCAACTTCCGTTGTGAAAATAGGAGAGACTCGTGAGGATTTGTAGAATCCTGATGTTAAGCTTGACTGTGGTAAAATTATAATCCCAATTTCTGCATTCTACGGTATGTGAAAGGATATTAGAAAATTTGGAATATGTGAAAATTAACTAGTAAAGGCTCCTTTCTCCATACTTGCATGTGTTGATGTTACCTGCCTCCAGCCTTGTCTTCAAATTTTCCCAAGTAGAAAGTCATATCAGAACAGATTCACATTGGGATTTGCAACTTTAACCTTGCACCGATCAATATTCATTCGGTTTGGAATAAGACAATAAAAGACATGTAGCTGGAAAAGTGAATCCTTTCGGTACAAAACTATAAATGGGGAAAGAAAAGGCAAAAAGAGAATACTGTGGAATAAAATATTTCTAGAAAAAATATGAGATTTTTCTTTTCTTTGGAAGAAAACTCTCTTCATCTCTAACTCCAATTCTGCTCTTTCTTCCTAGCTTTTACTTGAGGTTGGCGAATAATCTAATCCATCCATATCCATTCGAATGGAACGTTTTTCTCCGACTTCAACTGACTTGAGAAGAACGAATATTATTTTCTTTTTTCTCCTATCTAATCTGAATGATATTGAATATTAAAGTTATAACTAAAAAAAATTCCTTGAATAAATGCCTTTTTTCTTGGGAACTCCCTCATTTCTTGGAATAGTTATTTAGTTATAAAGTTGGACTTTGAAAGAACCCGAAACAGAATTTGGGAACGAGAGAAAAAGCTCTAAAGACTCTATTTTCCCTTACGAATACGAGAAAATGGTTCAAATTTTAAAGGAAAGACTCCATGAAAAGGATGTTTCACTTTGAATAGCGAAGAAGGCTTGAATGACATGAATAAAGCTAAAGATATTTTTCTTCAACTGACTTGAGAAGAACGAATATTATTTTCTTTTTTCTCCTATCTAATCTGAATGATATTGAATATTAAAGTTATAACTAAAACATTTCCTTGAATAAATGCCTTTTTTCTTGGGAGCTCCCTCATTTCTTGGAATAGTTATTTAGTTATAAAGTTGGACTTTCAAAGAACCCGAAACAGAATTTGGGAACGGGAGAACAAGCTCTAAAGACTCTATTTTCCCTTACGAATGCGAGAAAATGGTTCAAATTTTAAAGAAGAGACTCCATGAAAAGGATGTTTCACTTTGAATAGCGAAGAAGGCTTGAATGACATGAATAAAGCTAAAGATATTTTTTACTATTACTAACAACTGATGAAAGTACTTGTGCCTCTATTCATGTCAAAGTTAATACTACTTCAAAAAGCGTTCAGAAAAGTATATGACATGATAGTGGCGTGTATATCTTAGAGCGGAAAAAATTCTGAGTCAAGAAAAGAAAGAGAGAATGTTAAATGAGGGATCCTTTGCAGCAGAAATGCAGAGAAACGGTAAGTCTTTGCATCAGATATTCTTATCTTCTTAACTTTTTCTTCAATGCTGAATGAATGATTTAATTTTTATCCTAGTTTTAAGAAAGTAAAGGAGCGTCGACGGTAGTGGATATAGGAAAGGATAAAATGATTAGGTAGAATGCTGAGGATTATTGTGTAAACCAAAATTGTTTTCAACTCTATCAATTACAGGTGGGAAACTGTGGGAGAGTATTTTAGACATTTCTTTGTTGGGCTTCATTTTGTTACATTCTCAATTTTTATGATTTAATCCCCATGTCTGAAACGTTTTACAGTTTACATTTTGTTCTATTGCGAAGCACACTGCATTCCCCACACTTATTCACATCATAGGAATTATTCGAGTAGGAAGAGTCGTCATCGTCATGTCTTTCAAGTTGTCCTCTCCTTTCTCCCTCTTTCCTCATCTCTTCTCTTCTCTCGAGAGAGCATGCATAGTTAAGTGAACGGAAGGGAATGGAAAACGTGAGGATATCTATACGTGCTTATTTTCTCCTTCGAAATACTTACTTCTCACATAGACGTAGGATGGGTGATGGGAAAGCCACTTTCAAACATTTGGACACACGATCTAGTCATTTTCGTCTCTTATGCAACCTCCCGCAAACACCTATTTACGTATTTTTGCTTCCCTTGTAGCACATTCTCAACATAACGATCACAATGTCATTTCACGAATTAAATGTAAAAAATTAAGTGTTATTCGTTTGTCCACAAGTCAACTGTTACAATTTGTAGTGAGTTTTGAATATGCAAAGTATACATAATATTAAGGGTTTCACTGTTGGATATCGTCATCCTTTACCTTCGTTTAAACTTTTCAACTTCCTTAAGATCTGAAGATAAACTATATGTGTTTTGTCGAAATACTTACTTCTCACATAGACGTAGGATGGGTGATGGGAAAGCCACTTTCAAACATTTAGACACACGATCTAGTCATTTTTGTCTCTTATGCAACCTCCCGCAAACACCTACGTATTTTTGCTTCCCTTGTAGCACATTCTCAACATAACGATTACAATGTCATTTCACGAATTAAATGTGAAAAATGTTATTCGTTCGTCCACAAGTCAACTGTTACAATTTGTAGTGAGTTTTGAATATGCAAAGTATAAACATAATATTAAGGGTTTCACTGTTGGATATCGTCATCCTTTACCTTCGTTTAAACTTTTCAACTTCCTTAAGATCTGAAGATAAACTATATGTGTTTTGCCCGGGTCATATATATATAAACTAGCTTCTGAATATTCTTACATTTCATTATTATCAAATTTTGGGAAGGAAGCACCATCACATATCCACTTGCTTTTTGGGCAACATCATTTCCTCCCTTTACGATATTCGAAAAGTTAAAGGAGTGATGCCACCCATGGTGGTGGCAACATTCAGTTTCGTACTTTTCACTTTTATTTTTTGTAAACGTGGAACAAGAACCGTGACAGAATGGAATGGATGGATCTTCCCTGAAAAGAGCTTCAGCTCTTAGCTCTTATATAATGTAGCTTGGATGAGATGAGGAAAATGAGAGCTATTTCTCCCTCTCTTTTCTTTCCGAGAAAGCATGAGAGAGAAGAAAGGAGAAATATCGTGTTTGTAGTCATGTTTGAGTTTTTTCCAAGCGAGAAGAAGTGTAAACGGGGAAGTAGTATTAGCGTTTTGTACCCTAACACATTTTATACCTAGGCATTACTCCGTCAGAGTTAGTAAGCAGTGTTATTATTATTATTAGAAAGGAAAAGTAAACTTTTGCTTCGCTCTCTCAAGCTATATTGCTCGGCTCTCTTTTCCGAAAGTTCTCCTGATGTTGGCTTGGATTGGAGGATGGAGAGAGAAACTGCGTGTGCTTATACTCGCTTTCTGACTACTTTCACTCATTCCCGTCCCGTATGGAAGAGCGTTCATACGTACTTTTTTATAGACGCTCAGTTTGCTGCTGTTGTTGTGTTTTGTGAAATTTGATTAGAAAAAATCTAGCAGCGTTTGTGGAATATGTTTGATGGAGCCAGATCCATATTTGAATGAATCCTCGTCGCTGAAGCAGAATTTTAATTGCAACTTCCCACTTTTGACTTGAATAAGTGAAGTATTATAACGTGAGGAAAATGTTTGTATGAAGTGGGCAGTGGGGTTTTTCTTTGCGTGTTACAATTAAGATAGTGAGTGTGTAGTTGTGCATAAGTACATGCAAATGCAAGCAATTTAAAAAAAAGTAATTTAGTGTAATCTAAAGAGACAAAGTCAAGAGTTTCGAGGAGAGAAAAGTGGAAAAGTTTTTTAACTTTTATTTGTGACATGGCATCCCGCTCTTATAATGGAGAAAAGATTTTAAAGAATAAACTGATGGGATTCTGCTGGTCCTGCATTTGACTTTTACATACGTTTGTAAATGAGGTTCTGCTTCCTAAAGTTACTTAATATGTAACAAAGATATACAACGCAATTTAGTGAAGCGGTTATCTGTAATGATAGATTTACTAAGAGAGATAGGTAAGAATCCTTCAATAATTTGAACTTTTTGGATAGAATTGAGCACGAAATTGTTCACATATATATGATGAAACTACAAGGTTTATCATTTTTTATAAAACTCCAAAACATCAACCTATCGCATGTCCATACATGTACGATTACTACATTAGCCAGAATGGAATATACGAGCGCTTTTCAGCCGAATTGTTCCATGCATGATTGCAGGAATATTTGACGTCAGCTTTTATTGTGCGTGGAAGTGCGTATGACAGTTATGCATGTACTAGTATGCTTTTGCTGTATCGTCTCACCCTTTTTATTTATCCATTCTCTTTTTTACTTTCACTACAAAAGAGCTTTTCCATGCATCTGAAGATGAATTCGCTTTGTCCCATTGTGCTTTGATCCTTCTCATATCCTCGACCTCTCCTTCCTTGTTATGTCTTCAGTAGAGAAAAGAAAATTGTGTTTGTTTTTGTAAACTCAAGTTTGTTCATTGGCCAGAATATAATACCAAGTTTCCCTTTCTTTTCACTTTTCCACCAAATTTTTAGAAGACAGATAAGACAAATTAGGTACTTTGTTTCCTTATCATTTTGGAGTCTACAAAGGACTCGTTTTTGTATTAGTAATTTTGTTGTTTTACCCTGATGAGGTTGTTGCAAAAATATATGCTTCTGTTTAATAATGGAATCGCTTCCGCTTCAAAGCTATAAGTAAAATCTTAAAAGACATGATGTTAATAGTAAGCTGTTTTAATTATAAATATTACTAAATATCAAATCGAAAAGTACAAAACTAACAATCATCATATTACACCTATTTTTCATTCACACTTTCTTGCCGTTGTATCCACCAGCGGTTGAAATAAATGCAGTTATTTCCTTACATTTTTGGTTATTATGAACGAGCCGAGAAAGGAGAAACAGAGATCAATTCTGAAGGCGAGAGCCTTAGATCTCTAGAAGAAAAGTGGAAATCCTTAAGGATTTAGTTGTGTCTCTGTGCGTGTGTCATATTATCATTTGGCAGTGTTCGGAAAGACGTTCATGCATCTTTTACGCTTCATAGTATTCCCATANAGCCTTAGATCTCTAGAAGAAAAGTGGAAATCCTTAAGGATTTAGTTGTGTCTCTGTGCGTGTGTCATATTATCATTTGGCAGTGTTCGGAAAGACGTTCATGCATCTTTTACGCTTCATAGTATTCCCATATTACTTAACTTTGTGACTAACATGCTATATAGATAGGAGAAAACTTAGCTTTCTCTTCGAGTACGTTTCTTGTTTACAACCTTCGTGGTTTTTTTGCTTGCTTCCATTTCCTCCCACTAATCCCCATATACTTCAAGATAAAAGCAGATTGTGAGAAATTGCAGAAAATTAGGAAAGATGCGAAGGGGCTTCCTTCTCTTAATAGAAAAAAATGACTTGATGTTGTGAAAGATGATGGTGGTGAGAGTACTTGAGATAAAAAGAGAAAGTCATAGTCATAAGATTAACGTACCGTTTTTCTGTAATTTAAAATAATTGGTATAGAGTAATGATTACCTCTCAATTTAATTTAGTTGTAAATTAAAACGAACTACATCAAAGGATTGTGTTTATTAAATGCTAAATGTAAACGTTTGAGAACTTATGCTTTCTTTTTTTAAAAGCAGATTGTGAGAAATTGCAGAAAATTAGGAAAGATGCGAAGGGGCTTCCTTCTCTTAATAGAAAAAAATGACTTGATGTTGTGAAAGATGATGGTAGTGAGAGTACTTGAAAGAAAGAGAGAAAGCCATAGTCATAAGATAACGTAACGTTTTTCTGTAATTTAAAATAATTCGTATAGAGTAATGATTACCTCTCAATTTAATTTAGTTGTAAATTAAAACGAACTACATCAAAGGATTGTGTTTATTAAATGCTAAATGTCAACGTTTGAGAACTTCTGTTTCTTTTTTATAGATGAACTTGTTTAGCTGTTCGTCAGGAGGAAGAACCAGCCCATTAAGCAAAATTCCTGTCAAGCTCAATTGGTAGGAGACCCTTGCTCCTTTCCCTAATTAACTCTACTCTTTGTAGTCAATTCGGTTCCCCCTTTTTATTAAATCAAGAATCTAATGATCTTGTTCCCTCCCCCACTGTATTGTTGAAATAAAAAGTGGATAAGTCCAGGAAAAATGTCAGGAATTTGGAAAAATACACCTAAATATTAAATGAATTTTCTGATTCATCAGATAATCCTGGAAATTGTTGTAATTTTCTGAGAGCTGAAAAAATGGTGGAATGAGCGAGAAAACTGACAAGACTGTGAGAAAATGAGACACTGGCATTCTTTCTCCATAGACAAAAAATACTAGAATGGGGAAACTTTCTCATTTTTAACTTTTTACACCTCATTTTCAAGTTGGTGTGATGAGGATGAAAGTAATGAAACTGACGCTGTCGACTAGCTCCCCGCCTACAAAATTCTTTCGACTTTTACATCCTTAGATGA
This sequence comes from Rambutsinella grinnellia, assembly GCA_027743725.1. Lineage (NCBI taxonomy): Eukaryota > Metazoa > Arthropoda > Collembola > Entomobryomorpha > Entomobryidae > Rambutsinella > Rambutsinella grinnellia. The sequence goes on along the minus strand of JAHZMU010001212.1, from coordinate 1,528 downwards.
TCATATAGACACTTCACAAGTCACAAACTTTAGTTTTATAATCCTCAAGGCCTAGATAGCTTAATGGTGTGTGGTTGTAAAACGTACAATTTTTGATCTAGAAATATCAAAAGAAACTTTCGTCCTACTATGTAATATTTTTAATGAGACATTCGATTTCAAAATTTCTCCCCAACTTAATTCATTTAATAGAGACAGGTTATAAAAACGGGTAGTGTCTGTACCACTCTTTGAAGGTTAGTAAGATTCGTGAGAGAAGGTAAATTATTTTTTTCGTTTACCATCACAATATGATATATTACCCAAGAATTTATGAAAAAGCGGAAGTAAATCCACACGGAGCAAAATGGTGCGGTTAGAAACATTTCCATATTGCAAGTTTTTACTCCATGGCCATCTCTTCCTCTACTATGTAATATTTTTAATGAGACATTCGATTTCAAAATTTCTCCCCAACTTAATTCATTTAATAGAGACAGGTTATAAAAACGGGTAGTGTCTGTGCCACTCTTTGAAGGTTAGTAAGGTTCGTGAGAGAAAGTAAATTATTTTTTCCGTCTATCATCACAATATGATATATTACCAAAGAATTTATGAAAAAGCGGAAGTAAATCCACACGGAGCAAAATGGTGCGGTTAGAAACATTTCCATATTGCAAGTTTTTACTCCATGGCCATCTCTTCCACTCCCAATTCCGAGAGAGGAGGGAGCACACATAACATAACATAGGGAGAGTGTCAACTTACCAGAGAATAATCTTTCTCTCGAAAATTTTCTTAGTGCTTTTCCCAACTTTTTGTAACTGTGATTTATACATCCCTCTGGGATTCCAAATTGGGAAAGCTCTTCAGTAAGAATGGGTGGCTTTATGAAGGTGATTACTAGGAGTGCGTCCTTTAAATTTTGAACAAGGTCGGAGGAAAAAGATACAATAGTTACAATATTTTATGAACACCGGATTTTGTGACTGCAGTTGTGTCTCAGTTTGTGTGAATCGACAATTAGTGCGAGAAAATAGGATAAGAAATACTAAAGGATAATATCTACAGCCAAAATGTGGAGAAAGTGACTGGAGTATGTAATGGATTGAAATATGTGTTAGAAAAATACAGGATATTGTATGGAATTGAAGCTACAGAGCAAACATATTTTTTTGATTGGAAAGTCTCAAACCAAAGGTAAGAATTTTTTAATATGACTTTACGTATGATTGTAATTTCATTTCCTCATGCATTTTGTATCTGATTCGTGTCATGAGCAGATGCTTACATTTCCGTTGAAATTAAGTAGAAAATGGAAGTATTTACATTTCCCAAGCCTTCCATCAAAATTAACTCGTCATGCCATCACTTTCGGTTGGCTGGTTGCACTACTATTACTTCTCGATTCTGGGAAAATACAAAAGCATTTTAATAAGCTTGTGCACACGCTTCGAATTACATTGTGCGTACCCCAGTGTCCAATTCAATTATCCCGGAATTTTTCCTCTTAGAAAAGGAATAACAATGAGCGAAAAAATGCGTCTAG
>JAHZMU010001211.1:2995-17297 GCA_027743725.1 Rambutsinella grinnellia | reverse complement strand
TTGTTCATACCGTTCCCAAAATGCCAGGTAATAAATAAACTCGGGTTGGGTGAAAAGACGGTTAAGTTACCATTTATTATTTTCTTCCACACCTTTCCTATTCACGCTAACGTCTGGGAGTCTTCCCTAGTAGGGGATTTTTTGTCATCGCATTTACGAGACTCCCTGTCGCTTGCTACTTCTTCTCCTTTTTTGTTACGACTTTTCTATGCACAGTGGCAAGAAATGAAAAGGTTTATATGACTCAGGTAATGAAGATGTTGGTAATGACAAAATAATTATTTACTCTGCATTGTGAGTTGCATTTTTGTCCTATTGCCGCAAAGAAAAATGGAGAAGCCTTTGGTTGAGATATTAAAGAATTATTAGTTTTAATGCATTCTGAACGAGGGTGTAAATGTTTTAATGGATTTGTCATCAATGTTGGGATCGAGACTTTAAACTTTGGAGGAAAACAACATTTGCAAGACCAAAAAGGTCATTATTCTAGCAAATAACCTGATAATGCCATGCACTAAGATTGCCAATCGCTTCTTAAATCAACTGGTTCAATTTTATTTGACAGTGGGAAATTTGCCCGGAGCAAAATCGTGCCTGGGTGTCTGGTATCCCAACTTTGTGAAAAATGTTCTGGAGCGGGATAACCAATAAGTTACTTTCTGAGCAACTCTCGGCATCCCATTCTTCAATAAAAATTAGATAAAAATCTGGTATAATAAAATTATACAATCTAGCTTCCTTTCTTGATTCCGAGATGAAAGTTTTGTGCATAAGCAGAGTAAAAAAATTCTATGCAAGCTGACTTTTTGCAGCTGCCTTTGTGACATGAGACGAGATAATTCACTTAAGTACAAATAATGATTTGACAGACATTTTAAAACAAATGCTTTTTCCTTTACCTACTGAGCGTTAACTGAAGGAAAATAGTTTACTCAGCATTATTTACCAAACACATAAATTTCTCCTTTCTAGCCAATAGAAAAGCGCAGAAATATGATTTGAGGAAACAATTCCACTTCTCAAGTGTTTCCTTCCTCATGTTCATAGTTTTTGCTCAAGGAAAGGTTATTCCTACGAATTTTTTTTGTCATTTTAAACGTTTTCCTGTGCACAAGTCTCTAAAACCTCTACTAAAAGATGGATTTTAACGAATATTATATGTTTAAGCTTTGGCAAGTTTTTTTTTCTCCGGCACGATCTTCACAATCTTCATTATCTAGGAATGAATCTTTGAAACCGTTTATGTGCATTTCTACTCAAGACTTAAGGATTAGGATGGGTTTCGCTTTAAGTAAATATTATGAAAAGACTTGAAGCTCATCGACTTATGTGTGCTCACTTTTATTTACAACCGTCAGTAATAATACTAATGATGAGGATGATGTGGTCATGATGATGCTGGCTACTTTTTCTGTGAACCCTTCATTTACTTTCTAAAAGAGCTTTCCTCTCATTCATGCACAATACTTATTGTTAAAACAAGTCAAACGGATTAAATAGCTTTTATGTGTTTGCCCAGCAAGTTTATCTTTTCATTGTCATGATTGTATTGTTGTACTGTAAAAAATTGCTGATTCGGTGAGTAAACTTTATATCATTTTCAAGCCCTTTCCTCTCATTAGAAAAGTCACTTGTTTGACGCTTGTCAAGTGCCATTTATACATTTGTGAAGTGCAACCATCTCAAAAATGCAAATGTAAATAAAAGTCAAGGAATGCTCAAATCTTTGCAATCTCGTCTTTGGTGGCGGAAATGATTCTACAATCGTAGTAGACAGGAAGGAGTCGGAAAATATTTTACCAAGAAAAATGTGCAAAGTGTAAATAGTTGATTTGGAACTTTTTACTCACCTTTTCCGTGAAGCTCCCATCCCACACAGGAAGCTAAGGAATATGAAGGATACAAGTAGCACCAAAAAATTTAAAGAAAATTTTGAAGTTCTTGATTGTCTCCCCATTCCACGCAGGACTCTGCTGATGACTTCCATCATCAAACGTAAACTAAATGGTCACGATAAAAATCACCTTTTTCACTGGCTTTGTGTAAGCAATGATCGATCATTTCATGATTTCTTCTAGGGGATTTCAATTTCATTTTTGTATTGGTTTTAAAAAATGATAATTAAAAGTTTTCACATTTTACTAAATGATGTTTGAATTTATTAATTCACACAATTTATTAACTTATTCACATCATTCTTGCAAACTGTTGCAACTTATTTGTTAAAAAAATTGAGTTTTCTGGCTCAACACGACAACACTAAATACACACGGGGCACTGTGCTACACTTCTCTTCATTTTATCAAACAACTTTTGTCAATTCCACCAAACTACTCTTCACTTTATGAATATTTTCTCTGAAATCACTCGAGAATCTGAGAATTTTTGCTAAAAAAAATTAATCAACTCGACAAGTTTCATGCAACATGCATGATTTTCTTGATATGAATGAATGAAACCTTATGATGATCACCCGAAAGGAGCAAATCGTTTTGTTGCTGGAAGATGACGGTGGCTAGTCTGAGTCGGTGATGATGGTTAGGATAAAAATTCCTGTTCCTACTTGCCCTTGCCGCTGCTGTTGTGAATGATTCTGGTGATGATATTGTTGAGAAGAAAGCCGGTTATCAAAGTCGATGATGTTCTCCCTTTGTAGGAGTCGTTTTGTTCGTGCCTTCTCTCAAAGAGAGCAAGTGTGGCGGTGAACAATATGTGACAATACCAGAGAGGAAAATGAAGATGATACTGAGCAGGATGGAGAAATATGTCGAGTGTGTGATTGAAATATATCTTTTTTCTCTAAAAATGGTATTTATTCATATAGCTTGTACACTATATGAGTATTTAGAGAGAGAAGCTGGGTCTGATGTTACACTATGAAAACTCATCATGATCATTTGGATCATAATTATGATGATCAAAGGGAAAAGGGGGAGATGAAAAAGTATGCGATATGAAATATGAGTGTGACTAACGATAAGACTCTTTCTCTTTGTCGTCTTGCCTGTATATGAAAATAATGATGAGCATTTATGGTACTTTTTCAGCAACATGCTGGGCTGAGCTTCGAGTTTGGGAAATGTATCGTGACATGAAGCAAGTTGAATTCAAAACGCAATTGATGTGACTGTGGCGTCTCCTCTTATATAATCTTTATGTAGGATAGGATCTGTGAAAGATTGGCACAGCGGATATATAACATTTACCAGATAGAAGAGAACATAAAAATCACAATCGTTTTATGTTGGTTTGCTCGAGTTGAGTAAATAGATTGGGGAGTTCTTCCAAATGAGATGACGAGTAAACTGTATACCGCAAAGGAGAGGGTGGTAACAACTTCTCGGAGGAGGTGGAGTTACTTTCAATTGAGCAGATAAGTAGAGGAGAGAACTGGTGGAGATTACGAAGATGTGTTTTCGTATATGGCATCAACATTATCTCATATTTTCATTTCACCCTCTCTGGCAATTTTGCCAGGATAAATATTTGTGAATATGAACATTTTTTGGGATGCTGGGTTGGATAGGAAAGAAATTTCATCTTTTGAAGCCTTACATACTTAAGTACATGATCTTTTAAGAGTTCATATAATTAGCAGCGTGAAGCAAAAGTAGTAGCGATTTTTATAAAGAGAATTTGCTTATGCAGAAATCCAGCATTTTAGTTGGAAAAGCTGGATAAAAATCGGGTTTTTGCATTAAGAACAATCAGTATTGTAATTTACTATTAGATATTTGAATGGATTCACAAATTAGAAAATTATTTGACGTTAGTATTGCTATTTCCTTTTAAAACGAATTTATTGTGCTGGCATTTTTCAACGATTTTTTCAATTTCCCATATTTCCAGACATGGAATGCTTTTTTTCTCATCTATCTCATCATAATTGTTCAATCCTAATTTTTCTCAACTTGAAAAAGACGTTCATCAGTGAGGTCCGTTTAGAGTTGATTACACCTTTTCATAAATTTATTGCTTTATTTTCGTTATCTTTCATTTCATTCAAGAGCATCTTCCAAATAAATTTTTACAAGTAAACTTGCCTTTCATCAACCTTTCTCTCTCAAAACGCCCGTCACAAATTTTAACATTCAAACGATTTTGTAAGAATATCTAAAGATTTCGAAGAGAGATGTGAAATTTGGTACAAAGAAAATGTTTGTATCCCCTTCCGCTTCATTTAAGTCTGGGAACAAATTGAAGATGAAGGAGTGGAATATGAATACTTACCACCTACTTTACAGATAATGATAATGATAGACCGTCAATCGCACAAGGGGCGAGTATTCCATTTTTGTTTCTTTTTCATCATAATGGAAGCAACTGAAGATCCAAAAAGAGCCGTCAACAATTAGAAACGTTTAGCAGCTGCATACCAACAATTAAGATTGTGTCAGTTTGATGAAGCGGAAGGAGCCGATGATATGAATAGCTTACTTTCGAATATTGTCGGATATTTGATGAACTCTTTATGAATCATTTTAATTCTAAACAAATAATTGTTCATTTAAGTTAAACTGGCATTTATTCAGTTTAACGCTCAATTATTTAATAGAGTTCAAAATATATGAGTTAATCGCCTTTTCCTTACAGCATGTCTCAGCAAATCATTGAACCACTAAAATACTTTTGTAAATACAATTAAAACGAATGACTTGACATAAACAATGTTGAATTGTTCAAATTTTATCAACCCATTTCCCGAGGAGAACATCTATCGACACGCATTAAAATTCCAGAGTAAAGTTGTGTCATATGTAAAATTGAACCAATTACTTAACGCATTCCGATTCATACCTATAGTGCGTGCGCCAGTGTAAAAGTATTTATTAGGTGAGAATGAGACATACATTAACAAATAGTTTTAGTTTTTGCTCTACTTATTTTCTAAAACAGATTAATCCGGAATGACTCTGGTATATGACTTAGCCCATAGTTCCTTTTAAAGCATTTTTCTGTAATTATAAAGTACTTAAATGTGTCATCTGATGATGAAGATGACTTAAAATTACTATCCATTTCCCATGTCTACCCATTAGCTCACAACAATACTTAAACTATGCACAAAATCGTGATACGTCACGTTTTTCTAAGTCATTTAAAATTGACTACTACATCATCGCTGACATAACATGTTGACCCCTTTTATCTTGTTAATAATTTCAAGAGTCATGTCTGTAGGTGAGCATCATCTTGATTGTATTTGAGTTGGGATGATATGTACACACTACTTATCTATATTTACATCTGGGATATATTGTTAAAGTGAAAATGCCTAAAGGGTTAGCTTAACAGCTTTATCAGATGGACACAAGAAAGAATTCAATAATCATAAGTTACCAATTCTGCCTTGGAAAAGCCGAAAAGGTTGAACATCTTAATACCAAGTATGACCATAATCGTGGGAAAATTCTTAAAATAAGTGCACAGACAGACGTTTTTTAACAAAATAATTTTTCTACCATCAAATGGAAAATGAAGATCAATTTATTCATCCTTTTGTATTGCAATGAGATAAATATGTGTTATTTTATCGTCTTGTCATCAGACAAGTGGATGATCGCGTTTGAACTAATGTTCAAATCAGTTAGCGATGAGATCACAATTTCAAATAGTCAACGTGTTCCGTATCATTATAGTTGGTAAATAATGCAGGAAAATCTTTATACAAAAAGGGTTTCATTTGATAATGCACCGAAAAGAGATGAAACTTTTGATGATTCTGGAGTTGAGGCAAGTGTCATATCTGGAAGCAAGTCGTGATCTATGTAATCAATGACAGTTGAAGTAGCTTCATGAAATATGGGGATGTCGTCAAGAAATGCAGGTAGGAGTAGTGTCATCAATCAAAATCACTTTAGGTATTTTATATCAAGTTAAAAGTACCTGTCAGCTATGAATTTAACTAGAAGCATTTTTTAAACACACATACCAAGCCATTTTCCCATAGATCTTTTCCTGTAGTCAAGTTGTGCATAAATTTTATCGAATATCATAGAAGAAATTGAATGAATTATTCGAAAAGCAAACTAGCATTTCTTAAAAATATGACAAGCCTTTAAAGAATGCAACTAAAAAATTAATTTGGCTTATGAAGATGAGGTGAAAGTGCAACAAGTGAGATTCTCGCTCACTAGATGTCAACGCGCATCCACACAACAAGGAACGGATAAGATGATGGTTTCGGAAAGGAAAGTTAGAAGGGGCATTCTGAAGCTTGCTTGTATAAAAGTGTTTACAAGACTCACAAGAAATTTAAAAAAGTTTCTTTAAAGGAGGAATTTTATTTTAGAAGTTTGGCAGTTTTTAATACTTAATTATTTACATTCATTCAATATTGATAATTCATTGTTGATAATTTCATAATTTGGAAGTAAAATATATTTGAGAAATCATCATTCATAAATATCCGGGATAATTAAGTTGTGTCCTGTGAAAAATGTTGTCTTATCAAATAGATGACACGGTTGTAATTACGGATCGTGTAAGGCTCTGAACAAAAGAGCACCTTTTGAAAAACTTCTGACAGCGTTACGGTAGCTGGGAAGACCTAAAGGTGACATATAAATTGGACCTCCCAGCAGGCTATTATTTGCCATATGCCATGGCTGCACACAAAAACATTCCTCTTTTATGGAAGGTACGTAAAAAGGTGGACGAAAAAGTACAAAGTCTTGAAGCAAGGCTCACGGTCATTTCCCTCAGTCCCAACATAATCATCATTCACCCCAGGAGTAATGGAGAATCTAGAGTAGAAATAGATGTAATTGGTTTCCATTTTAAACAAGTAATGAACATTGTCTTTGGAGACAGTCATACTCGGGCAAAATGAATTGAGAGGTGCTCCATTAATGAATGGGGCACAGCAAGAACCTTCGATTCTGACACAACCCCAACTGTTAAACTCGGATTATTTATGAGAATTCTAGAAATTCCTCTCCCAACCCAAGACTTGTTGGTAGGTGCGATAAATGTTAAAAATTGTTATGTAATTGCCCAGTTATAGTTTAGGTATAGATTCCTGGCGGCCGTCGCGTCCCCATCAAAATTTCAATTTATTTCCCAATCCATTCACTAGGTAAGTAGGTGAGTGGTGTAAGTGAACTTAATGAATCTCATGTTGACTTCTTTCCTACTGACACACGTGGGAATTCATAACATGAAAGTGAAAATACAAAGGCGCCAGTTATATATGAAGAAGTAATAGCTCGTGAGATTTACGATATAGTAGAGTGCAGAATACAAATGCAAAAATCTGATTTATCTCCACAGTTAATCAGGGGGTAGGGTCAAAAACCGAGAAATTGCTATGAAATGAGTTATTATTGTCAGAACCGAAACGTATTGGCACATTCCACGAGAAAGCAAAGGAAGTAGCAAATTCTGTTTATGTTAGTAGCATAAACAGTGATAATGACCGAATGATTGTCTATACGAAATAGTAATGTGTTGAATATGGGTTAGTATATAAAGTAATAGTAAACTCATTATGTCTGTTTTTACGAGACGTGATACTATTCAAGATGGAAGATGATTTAAGATGAGCACCTGGCTTGGTCGCATCCAAGGAAAATAGTTCATTGGGCTGATAGTAAACAAAATGGTTGGGAAAAAATCTTAAGTGAGTTTTAATAACTTTGTCATCTCCAATAATAATGAAATGAGAATTTTTTATGCTAATAATTTCATTTTAATTTCTAGAACCTGCTGTTTCATTCATGCCGAACAAAAGGGAACAATTTGACAGAGAAAAGGTTTGAGAAACTTAAGCTTTGGTCAAAATCAAGATATCATTACTTCACAATAGACCTGTAACGCGAGAAGGTTTTTGTGCCGCCACTGTCATTTTTTTTTCTGATCACTTATACCTTCATCAACGCCATGAGATATCTTGTATGATCATCTATTACCTCCCGAGTCACTTATATAGATATTAAGTTTCACATAACATGATACACAATAAAAGTTGATGGTTCTCCAGCCACCACCACACACACATAATCCTAGTCATCTTAAACGTTTTCCTTTGATAATGATAGCTTTTCCTTTTCACCATTATCATATTTTCCTCCGTTCTCTCTACAATCACGCTATGTTCATAAAACATGGAATGGCTTGGAGCTAAAAGCCGCTTTTAAGCGCATGCAAACTCACCTCAAGCTATTAATAATATCGGCTTTTCTTTTCGGATAAGACTAATATTATGAGTTTGAGCTTTGAGCACCACAAATTAACTTCCATTTCCACCTTGAGTCCCCTGCTCCGCCACACAAGAAAGAAGTCCAGAGAAGAATCCAGCACTAAAAAATGCTCCTGTTGCGCTCATCTTCTATTCTTCCTCTCTCTTTTACTGCAACTCACACTTGATGAATTCATTTTCAGCTTTTGTCTGTGTGAAAGGGAAAGACAGGATCGCACTAAGACGGTGTTTTCCAATGTTACCTCTACAGAGTTATTTAATGATGATGATAATAATCATTACTTGATAATAATACCTAGAAGCTACTACCCGTTTATACCACACAGGGATTTTTGGTTATTGTTTTTGATTTTTCTTCCCTTATAAAGCCCCAATTTTATGGAAACACTAAGGAATGGACTCTGTTACACGGAATATGAAGAATTGGTATTTAATAACACCTTCCTATTTGTACGTTGGAGGTAATAGGTAACAATAAACATGATGATGTTAAAGATGATGATGATAAACAATAAACAGCAAATTATCATCAGTTTTTGAATGTAAACGTTAACGTTACATACGTATGTGTAGAGAGAGACCGAAGAGCGGTCTTCTTTTTCCTTCTTTGCTTCCTTTTGATAAACAGGGGAATAATAAGAGGAGACTGTTAACAAGTTTGCAGGAGAGAAAGAGAGAGGTAAAAGGGAGGACAAAAGGGGATCGGCTTCTTTGAACTCGGAGGCTTCTTAACTTCCTCCAAAAAGTGTGAAAATATATAGTTTTCACTTTTGAAAGAAGAGGCATTGATATAGGAAATATTTAAATAATCCAAAGTGCAAGAGAGCAATATGAATATTATCAATAATAAAAACAAGATGTTTGAAATGCAACTATTGTACATAGCTGGCGACATGGAAGAACCTATTGTTCTTTGAAAGATATTGTGTTACAAGAGATGTTGTTCTGAACTCGCAACAACAAATAAATATTAATAATGAGTAGATTTCAGTGGATAATATGGAGAATTCGGTATGAAAACCTCACGTAATAAAACCTTAAGAACTTTGACCGGCTCCAACTAAAAGCTCTATTATTATTAACTGTAAACAATATGGACTTATTGAGGAGAGGATAAACTATTTCAAGTTGACATTGGACGGCAAAACTTGCACAAAGGGAGTGAAGTGCATTATTGCGGAAGGAATATTACCTGGATTACCCATATTCAGCCGAGGTGTAATCACAAGTATTAAGATCATCTCTGTGAATGACGAATGATATGGGATCATCCATTAGCATTCCTTTTCACTTTAACCAAAAATGGTAGCTTACAAACATTTTCAAGTTTCATTCATATTTTTTCTTTCAAAATGTCATTTGTTTTGAACCTTCAAGTAACAAAATCTAGGAGGTAAGTGTAGAATTGCTCATGTTAAAAGTGTGAAATGCTAAAAGAAAAAATCTAGAACTGCCCATTTTATGTTCAGTTAGAGATATAAGCATCTTTGAAATTAATAAGAACATGCAAGATTTTTTCAAGAGTTCTTTAAAATGAGCACTTTTAAGGTAATTATTGTCCAAAGTGCTGAAAACAACAGTCCTGTCTATGATAAAAAGTACCCTTCTTATAACATTATACTCAAAATATTTTGGGGATTATAGAAAGATTTACGTTTTTGTATAAAATGTAAAAGCTTTTCCCTCTTTTTTAAGCTTAACCTTCTCACATTTAGCTTTTATAAGATTTGGATTTGTAAAAGAGTAAAGCTCTAGAGGAAAAGGAGTTGCCCGTAAAGACTTTCAGTGATAACTTTTTAAAAAGTTTGAGGAGAGCAACCTATAATAAATTTTCAATAAACCCAGCAATTAAGTTTTACCCAGTTTAAAAAATGCTTGGGGACTGGGAACTGTTGGTATGTTCCATATTCTGTTGGTTTCCCCAAATATGTACATTGAAATGCTCATGCATAAAAATGTATACAAGTTGTAAATGAGGCGGATACAGTTTGTACACTATTGCTTATGGTAATTACTGTTACTGAACAGAATTTCATTTAAAATTTAACCCAACCCATGACATTAGCTTTTTTCATTGTAGCCAGAAGCTACTTTCGATCTTTATGGAAAGTGAGTAATGTGAAGGGGCAAGCCAAGTTTATCAAAACTGAATATCAAATCATCAAGTGATCATCTTTGGCATCTACTTGATGTCTTCTTGATTCTTACAAGTGTCAAATTTTAAAAATTCAAAACGATTATTGCATGCAGGACCTCATTATAAAATTAGCAAGAGGGACACCAAAGTTTCAACAAGTCCTAGGCTAGGACTCCTAGCCTTATTCAGAGGCGATGGGAAAATACAAATTTGAGGCAAAAATCCCCGTAACAGAACACCTTCTAAAAGGGATTGTATAAACGTTAAGCATTTATTTAAAGCCGACTGATTGAATGGTCACAGAACGTCTAACCAATACACTCTCAAGTTATCTTTATTTTTTAAACCCTCTTCTAACTTTCTTTAATCCTTTCGAAACCGATCAGTCTCAAACAACCGGATTATATCTACCTGAGTCGGTTACTCGTGAATTCTTAGAAGCTTTTTACAGGTTACAGGAACATAAGAGTGTGAACATATTTCGTCAAAACATTTTTAAGATATCTCTTCACTCTTTTGCTCGAATCACCGACAAGTCCAAAGATTGAGACTTCACAAAACTTCAACCAAGTTTATAACCATCTTCTAGAAAAAAGTTTTAATCCTTTTATTATCAACACTGTAAATTATTGTCAAAAAATAAAGGGATCAATATGCAAAGTAGTAGCTTTTTGGAGGACTATATTTCCCGTCTCGGTTGTGTTTAAATTTCATGGAATTCAGAGTTTATTGCTGCATGTTTAGAGCTCCTGGAAATGCGCAAACGATGACTGTGAATCGACAACATTTCATTCATGAATCCATTGACAATGTCCATCAAAAACTTGATCTGAAACGTTCGAATCAAGTACATTAAAGAACACTTGTCATTGAAGAAATAAGTAGGATATCAAATGTCACAAATTTCCGACCATTACTTTTATATATTTAAGCAGTTCTTATTAGTAAATTCCCATCTCATCTAAAATGCAATCTTCTCCTTGGATCAAATCCCATTATTTTGTTTATTATATCTATCAAGCTATAGTATCTAGCAAAGATCTCTGTGATGAAACAAGTCCATTTGTAGATCTTGATTTTACAATATTAAAACTTATCACTTGTGTGAGCGAGAGTGACTGTTTACGGAGAGAGGTGAGTTGTGTTGATGGTAAACGTACACAATTTATACGAATATGAGAGGATGGAGGAATCAGAGAAAATTGTTGAAAATCGAAAAATTCATAAATATATAGAAAGATATAGAGAGATATAATATATATCATATCCAAACCTACATATCAACAATTCAAACGGTCCAAGTAACAGACAAAACATAGACTGGCTCTCTCTCCGAGAAAAAAATCTTGGAGGAAGGAACGGCCAGTGTGGTCGTAAGAGAAAAATTCTGTGAGACTTTTTCTTCCCTTCTGGATATGGCATGGGTTGTCTTGAAGTGGCAGTGGCAGTGGCATGTTCGTGTATGTGCGTAGGTTTCATGTGTTTTCTACACAGTTTTATAAAGGCTAGTGATGAGAACATTTTTTTCCTCTGGGGTCCATTCCACACACGTAACGTTTAGTATATTGTCCTAATGAAAGGAAGAAGGGAGCAATCTATTTGGAACGGTGAGAAGGTACGCAGACAAGGAAATAATTTCTTACTTGGTGATTCAAAGGCACCTTAAAAGCATTTTTTTCTCCAAAGGGAAAATACTTTAGTAAGGTACATCATTATTACTAGCTAAAAGCATGTTGGACTTGAAGGGACACCGAAGGGAATTATAACGTGCGCCTTTGTAAAATGCAGACTTGGAGGTCCTCTCTTCACTCCTGTTTTATGAGTTCCTTTTGTGCTATTAGCTTACTACCAATCAATAGGTATCATATCATCGAGTACAAGCTCAATTCACATTTTCTCCTGGGGTTTCTCAGTTGTACTTTCCTAAAAAGTCAGACGAACCAAGAGCACCCACATTTTAAACAAATTTGTGAATCAACGTTGACTGTGAGAAAACTCTACTCTGCAGAATTGTTTGACTGCATTTTTCCGCAGAAATAAACTAGTATTGGATTTACACTAGACGACATTTTTTGCATAGATAAATGTGCCAAGTGATAGAAAAGTGCTTTGTTCACAGTGAGTAAAGTGAATATCGTCATCAGCAAAAGATAGCAGGACACCATTATTTTCAGCAACTTGCACAGCCGGCTTTTACATGTGTAGTTGACTGTTGACGTTGCTGCTCCTTAGATTTTATCAAAATAGTTATAACTCATTCGTACAAGTAAAATTGCATAGGATTTTATTGAGACATTTATGTGCGGTGGTGGCGTATGTGTTTTCGCGAATCCGTCTTCGTTGCAACACAAGCTAATAAAGTACATCTTCCAAAAATAAATACACTGTTTATCCCACGAGTGCATAAACTAGAGCAAGTTTACCGCGTTTTCAACGACAAAATTCTTCCTCAGAGATTTTGCATACGTTAATGAATGATGTCTTCACATCCAAATCCCAGAAGCATGCAACCTGTCAACCAGCCAGTATCATCAAGCATTTCATGAGCAAAGAATCACTGAAGAAGAGACAGTTTTCCTCTCGTTTTTTCTTCGTCCACTGAAGAGAGAATAAAACAGTTTTAAATCTGAGATAAATGAACTGCGTAAAGTGTATACTTTTTGGCATAGAATGATACGACTGATATGAGAGTGATCATCATGATGATAGAGTGAGGAACTTGTTCCAAGCACACAGCGGTAGTGCAGTAAATCTAGTGAGAAAATCTTTTTCAGCTACTTCAACTAAATCCCAGGTAATAATGTAAGATGAGTTATATTTTTGTATAATATACTTTTGCTGATGATTCTACTAACTTTTATCAATCAGTATATATTTTGTATAGTATTTAAGTGCCTTTCTACATAGCTCATATCACAGAAAAGCAATGAAACAAATTCTAACATAATCACAAAAGAGGATCTATAAGCATGTAATTGGTTATATGAATACCTGTTTTCCCTATCTAAAGAGATTAATATATTATGCAGAATTACAGACTAGAAGTCACAGTTAAAGACAATAGAAGAAAATACACTAGAAATTTATACTCTGTTTACATCGATCAGTATGATGCTCATAAGAATACGCTAACTTGCTAATCAAAAGTCCAAAGTGCACAACTACTTTCAATTTTTTTCACGGTTTTCTCTCTCCAACATTCTTAAACCTTCTAAAAGTAGTAACTCACCCGCTTCTAAAGTTAAAACCTCATTATTATATTTTTATTGCTGGCATTGTTTTTTTCTGAGATGATCATGAGCAAGTTTTCATTACTGGTTGGTAACGTCAGTTTACGAAGTAAGTGGAGGGCTTAAGCACGAACATTTTTTGCGCTTGATTGAAAGAATGGCAATGCAATTGATATTAAACTTGGTGAAAATATATTTTCGTGACTTTTATCGAAAAGAATTTTTACAATCTGATTTGAGCCATTCCTGGAGAGAAAAAATTCAGTAATTTAAATTTCATGTCACCATTAAAAGCTTCTCTGCCTATGCACAAGTGCATTGCACCTTTAACTTGGTGTCTATGTTGAATTCGTTCACGCTCTTATCCATATTCAGATCGTGTCAACTAGCCTTGTACAATGATCACAGATCAGATATAAAAAGGAGTCAAGAAGCTATCATAAATTGAGTAAAATCTATATCTGAGTGCTCGTGCTCATCCTTCACAGCTCAAAGCTTTAGTATTGTTTGAGCAACTGACAAATGAAGATGCATAATTTTAATGCGAACCTGCTTGAGCTTTTCGGTGGAGATCAAAGGGGTTTTTTGTGATGGGTGTGAGTGAATACATATGAACTGATTAACACGTAGTTATTATCTATAAAACAGGAAAATGACTTCCTCTTTCGGAATATTAAGGAATGATATTGCTTAATTGAAATGTGTATGTGCACGTGATTGACTATTTGTTTTATA
>JAHZMU010001210.1:0-24214 GCA_027743725.1 Rambutsinella grinnellia | reverse complement strand
TAATCAAAGCCATTAATCAAAAATCTTTGACAGAGTAGCTCCGCTGCGTAGAAAGCCTTTTTATCACACACATTCTGTGGGGGAGACTTACACGAAGGTAAAATACTTGGGGAAGAAATTTCAAATATATTGGACATAGGTTAGAGGATAGTCAGACTTTGGAGTGAAAAGGGAACAAGGAGAAAAAACTTTCATTTGCTTTCCCTTTACACACCGAGACAGGAGCGGTCTATCGATAAAAAATAGAAAGTTCCTTTCAAGTGTTTCCTTCGTATAAAGACACTATGAGAGCTGTCACCAGAAGAGAAAACGGGGAGCTAATTGGCAATCTTTTGTGTTAAAAGGGAACTTTGGCAATAATTTTTTTCAACTGTTTTTCCTCTCTGAACAATTTGTTACGGGTTGACAGGGAAGTTGTGCGGGGCAGGGAGACCAGACGTGGTTCGGGTGCCTTATACGTGATTCCAGAACTATGTCGTCTGAATAAAAGTTTTATTATTGCAAACTAAATGATTTTTCTCTGTGCATTTTGCACTAAAATATTTCTTTCCAAAGTAATTATTCCTTGTAGTAATTGGAATTGCGATGATTGTGCTAAAGGCATAGAATAAAAATCCACATCTTTCTTCGATTCACCAAAAAGGTCTAGTTTTGTATTCATCGGATGAGAACAAGTTTGATGGTTACCTTATTCTTGAATCGAATGGCGATAAACGAATCAATAATAATAGAAGTTTTGGTAATACTTTTATTGGAAAAAGCATTGGACTATTGGGAGCAGTGAGCATGTCAGAGTGAGAACTCTTTTCTACCTTTGCCTATTTGTTTTCTCCATCGTAATTTCCTTGAAAGTGAAAAAGTAATGGGACATCATGGTCAATCATCTACTTGGAGAAGTTTCGGGATAATATTGGAAGGCTGGAATGAAGTTTTCGACATTTTCCTCTCTCTCGCCTAATACCGCGTCGCAGTTTCTTTCTAATGTTTTTTATTATCATTATTATTTTTCTCTCGCGCGCACAGTAATGAAGGATGAATCTATTGATATGGCAGGGAAGAGAATCCGCTCAGTAATAAATGTATAATATCAGGGATAATAAGTTTCCAGTTGGGTGTCGAGAGATTGTCGGAGTGTCCTTGAGTTCCACATTCATTCTCGCTTCGGAGGCTGGGACAAGTTGAGAAATGAAGAATTGAGATGAAAGTGATGTGCTCAGCCCATATATATTTTTGGGAGTGAGCCATTTAAGTAAGCACAAGTGCTTGCACTCTTCACAGGAGTCCTGGAAAGAGAAAAAAGGGATTGTTCAGAGGGCTCAGTTAAGATCACTTTTTGAATCTTATATATTTTTGGGAGTGAGCCATTTAAGTAAGCACAAGTGCTTGCACTCTTCACAGGAGTCCTGGAAAGAGAAAAAAGGGATTGTTCAGAGGGCTCAGTGAAGATCACTTTTTGAATCCAGCGTGAAGAGGGAGAAAAAATAATATATTGCTTTCACCTTCTTCATTTCGTCAAGTTATCGGGAGTTTTCACTTCCTACATTTTTCCTCTCTCAATCACTCAAAAGATTCAATAGACGCTTTCCACACAGGATCTGAGAGAGGAAGGACATATGTGAGAGGAAGTTGGAAAAATGCGGTCACAACGACAATTTTTTCTGCCATCGATGAAAGTCAACAAAAGAAAAGCATATTCTATGCTTATTCCCATCTCTTCCACCCTTTTATTTTCTAATAGAAAAGTTGGCAGGAAAAATCTAATATTGTTTTGGGTTATGCTCGCGTACAACCATATGCCATTAACTTTTAAGGAAGAATAGGTATCTATCCTTCAACTTCAGAAGTTTGGGTCTTCTCATTGGCGATTCTTCTCTAAGTTTTTCNATGAAAGTCAACAAAAGAAAAGCATATTCTATGCTTATTCCCATCTCTTCCACCCTTTTATTTTCTAATAGAAAAGTTGGCAGGAAAAATCTAATATTGTTTTGGGTTATGCTTGCGTACAACTATATGCCATTAACTTTTAAGGAAGAATAGGTATCTATCCTTCAACTTCAGAAGTTTGGGTCTTCTCATTGGCGATTCTTCTCTAAGTTTTTCATTACTCGTTCCGAATGAGTTAAGGAGAGTGGTATCTTTAACATCATTATTATTTCTTGGGAAAGGGGCTTTTGAGAGAAATATTTTATAAGGGAAAAATGAATTTATGGATAATGGGAAAGGAGGACAAGGGAAAAGGATCAATAGAAAGATTTGCGAGGTTTCGCCATATCTATCGTATAGAATGACGTGGTGAGTTATGCCATTTGCCAAGAAAGGGGAGCTGGGTTAATCCTAGATTTACAAAGCATGTCTCCATCCACAGATTAAGATGATGACGTATTTGATTCTAATTGATGGGAAAATGATTAAATGAAAAATGTACTTTTAATTACAAACTTTTGACTTACTAAAATGTATTTAAGCTGAGATAAAATCAATAAAATGTTCAAATATGAATTTCTCTCCAAACTAAAATGACAGCAAAAGTCTTCCAAGTAGTAAGACTTTTCTTAGCAATTTTCTATTTCCATGATCGTCATGCACGTAGCTGGAGGTCAGGAAATGAGATTTCAAAAGACGATAAAAAAACCAACTCAGTTATACTATCTATCTCTAAAGAGAGAGAGAAGTGTTAGCCGTAAAGCAATTCTTCATTTTTAAGACAAGACGTTTATAGCTTTCACCACTCTCTCCTTTATAAAATCAAATTGCTATGTGATTTTTCATATTTTTCTGGTAAGACGAAGAGACCGGAGCAGATGTGCACTTTCTCCTTTCCCAAGTAATCCCACTGGCGGTACGGACAGATAGACCTGGACTGACAAAGAGGGGAAAGTTATGGGCTCATTTCGTATTCTATGACATTTGCAAGGTAGCTTTAACTCCAAACTCGGAATTATGAAAAAACTCCCAGAGTCAAAATGGAAGGATAAGCGGTGGTGGTAGGAATTTTAATATTTAATTCGGTTCAAATGATAAAATGATAAAATGACGTAAGTACGAAATGGTTGTGTTCTATGACGGCAGTACTTTCTCAGAAATTAATTTTGGACTTGATAATTCTCCTTAATCTTTTACATTTCAAAAAGAATGGTAAAATTATAAAAGTAGGTAATTATGTATAATTATGTCGCAATGAGAAGACAGCCTCTTTACTTTATAAAAATTGTACCCTTTTATATGACTGTTCAGGCCTAAAAGTAGACTTTATATTCCGAATTATCAATCAAACTTCAAAATTAGAACATCAGCTTTCTCTCAAACTCCATTTGACTTGTGGACTGCAATCTAATGCATTAAAACCATGAGGGAAAATGGGAACAGAAGAGAGACTTGACTAATCTCATTCTCTACTCTGTGTCCTTCCAAGCGTATTTCTTTGTCCCAAAACTCATTGTAAAAATCGGCAGAACAGGAAAAGCTACTTAACTTTGTTATTTCGGAGCATTAAAGAAATAACAGTCGTTCTTCTCTCATACAGCACAGCTCATCATAACACATCTTATTACGGTGTAAAAAGAAAGCATCTTGAAAACAGATAGATTTAGGGCCATTTATATATAAAAAGAACTATGTTGTTTCTCTCTCTCTCTTTGCCCTCTTAAAACGCGGAATTACAGCCCAGCTACTCCAAAGGCAAGACTTTGGAAATAAAAAGGGTTGTTATGTTCAAATGGGAAATGAAAAGGAACGGAAGAATATGGACAATAAGATTGTTGAAAGAAAGACAAGATGTTTATTATACGACTGCTTTTATTTGTCCTTCTATCCAAACACTATAATATAGATACTCAGAATGACTTCAACTAACTGTCCATTTTCGTTATCCAAGTTGCGTTATAGTTCACATGATATTTTTTTTCAGCGTGGGTGAACCATATTATCACAAAAGAGTTTTGAACTCACGTTATCTACAAAGCAAATTACGTGTAGTCCAACTTAACTATTTTTGTTTTCCACTTTGGCACCATTTCCCACTCCTTTTGGGAGGAGAAAATGAAAGACAAAAATATCATTAGTCATCACTCATTCATATATTGTAGCTAATGTTTAAAATGTCACTATATCTCTTCTTCCATACCTTTGTGAGCATCATTAAGAGAGTTTTTATGAGGTATATGATATAATGACAGTTTTCGTTTAATACTCGAGAACGGGTTGGCGGCACTTTGATGGAAATGTCCTGATAAAGATTACATACGTGTTCATATACGTCCCGACTTTCTACAACTAATTCAAACAAACACAACTTCATTTTTGTAGAATGCTAAGTTTCATGTTTCCAAAACGGATAGGAGGAAATTATTTTCTGTTTAGACTAGGGGCAGGATACTAACATAGTTGAGGTACAGGCTAAGGTGGCGTATATTTATCTTGATGATTATCTCTCTCCTTGTGACTCCCTCCTTCTCAAATAAGCCCAAGAAAAACAAACTCATCAGAGAAAGCAATAAAAGAGAAGGATGGTGGGCTACGCGCTCTACTTTCAAATGCGCAGATGAAATGGTATTGTAAAAACTTTTTCACATTTTCCCACACAAACTCCGAGCTTTCTCCGACTGCACTTTTGATTAACTTGTTTTCTACAAAATTTTCCACTTTTTCTGCAATAACAAAACTCAAATGGCATTTTCCTTATTTGCAGAAAAACTCGTGACGTGTGTGAAAAGCATTTTTGAAAATGTGAATGACGTCTGCTCACAATGAGAGTGGAAAGTACGTGATAAAAATCGTTGAAAAGTCACTAGATTCCCAAGGCGGAAGTTGAATTGGCGTTTGACTTGGAAAAGAAATGATGATTAATGACAGCGTTTCCACAAATGTTCAACGTTGGAATGCCCAAAGTCTTATCAATATTTGGTGCTTTTTGTACTCACAATTTATTAATGTTTGCCATTGTTCAATCAATACTCTAATCAATTCCTCTCCTCAATAAATGACATAAATGGGGAGTTATTTGTCTTGTTAATGTCCAAACTGGGAGCTTCCGCTGTAGCTGTGTTTGACTTGTGAGCTATTCTTTTATATTAAATACTCATATTCACTTTTAACATTGCTCACGTTTGTATTTTGTATTCCTTTATCATAATAACTATAAAATATCTTAAATGTAGCTTATAACTCTTCTCAACTGCCATTTGTCATCTTGCATTGGACCTATAATAATTTAGGTTGACATCAGTAAAATATAAAGAATTTCCAAAAGGGCAGACGATGAAACGGGCAAAATATTCATTTGCATTTTTTACTCTTTTATATTAAAACTTGAGCTAGAATAGAAGTTACCTTCTCAAACCAAAAGAAATGGCAAGCCAGAACCACAAAAGTTTTTTGTTTTCTCCAGAATATCATCCCCATTCCATAACTCTTTCCATCTCATTCCCCCTCATCGTCCTCAAATGTAGTTCTATTCCCATTTCTCAAAAAAATTACGACGAAGAACAGGAAAAATTAGAAGTAGTCGGGCAACTTCTTTCCTTCTATTAAATTAGGGGAAGAGGAGGGAAGAGAAAAAAGTTAAAAAGTGGGATATATAGGCTCATTAATCCTACATCATCTTTCTTCTCATTTTTTTCTCATCATTGTGAAGAACATCATATATCTCATCTAGTCGAGTCCGTCCTTCCTCTATAACAATAATAACAAGCTTCCATAACTTTACTACCAAACACATTTCCGTAGACAGACTCAAGTGCATAGCATTCTTCTCTCTCGAGGAAGAAGACTGTTAATGCTTCCTAGAAAAGAAAATGGCAAACCCCACATACATTTTAAGATACCCTCAGAAAAAATAATGGGTGTACCTTGCAGTCCTCCAACTACAGTTATAACGAGCAACTATAATTTTCTCTCGTAATTTTTTTCTACCCGGTTTAACCAGAAAAGGAGAAAGGAAGCAACAATTTTTTTCCAAGGGAATGAATGAATCTTCTTACTCCATCCTACTTACATACTTTTCTCAAGTTGCTGTTGTACACTTGCTCCTCAGCATTCATAAACTAGTCAGTTTCCTTCCTTCCACAAAAAAGACTTGTAAATAGCACAAAATGGGGAAGAAGTGGCTCCGTCTTAAGCCTATCTGAATGGCAAACATTCTTGTATAGTTTCTTCACTAAAGCCATGCAAAAAATGAATACTTACACTTGCACAACCATTATATCCACTTTAAGTTGCGGTGGAACATTCCCCGTTGTGTAAATAAGGCTTACTTTCTTCCAAATTGCGAATAAGTACACTCTGCTTTGGTATGCTGGGGAAATGTTAAGGAAGTGAGTTTAGTTTGTCTGAAGAGGCAGTAAAAGTTGACTGCTCGCTTCCGCTATAAACAAACCTATTTTTCTTTACGTAGGATGGGATGGTTGGAGGCTTCAAAACTTAAACTAGTAAGTCTTCTTGTGCAGCATCTACTTTTAGTTAATATTGTATAACCGTAATAAAAATAGGGCAAGTGGTTTGGTCCATCTTTGGAAGAAATAGGCGAGGAGAATTTTCCTCCTCACTTTTTCCCCAATGATGATTCAATCCTATCTTACTTAGTATAATTAAGTGAGTGAACAACTCTGAAGGATGTACCTGAAGTGGAGAAATCTAAAACTTGCTCACGTTTAACAATCTACCTTGAGCAATGAGTACGTTTATAAATGTAGAGAGTGGAGAGAATATCATACTAATAGTGTTTATATAATAAAGCTACTGAAAGTAAATAATAAATTCTCTACATGACAGAAAATAGGTGAGTTTAAAGTATGTAGGTTTCTTCAAGGGAACTCCTTAACGAGTTAATGAAACAGGATTTTCTCCTTCCAATAATGTATAGTCCTTGCTATATCACCTTTGCCTCGATATTTGTAAACAACAACCATAAACGCTGAGTGAAGAAATGTTTTCAGTACATAAAATAAAAATTAGTAATAACTGCTATTACAATACTACACTTTTTACTAGCAAAACTTTAGCCATTCCAAATTATAAAGGACTCTGACAAAAAAAGAATAAATGTCAATTTACTATACAATATTAAGCATAACAGGAAGGAGTGAAATTGCGTTTTATATGCGTAAGCGTAAAGTTAAGTACATTCATCAATAGGTTGAATATTCCAAAGTTCAAGCCCATTTCACTTCCTCTGCACTTTCTCCGAGATACTCGTGTTTTTGTGCGTATGAAGCAAAAACCTTTTTTATCCCAAATAATACCAACTTCAAGTTTTATAAGCTAACTCGATGCGTAGATGAAAAAGAGTTTCCACTTTCTCCCCACTTTCTATTAAGGATAGTGACTGACTAAGTATATAATAATATATTACTACCACATATTACTATCATGATGACGTTGATAAAGATCAAGATGATGGCAAGTTTTCGCATTTTAACCCGGCACATATCTTGGTCATATTTTTAAGGCGAATTTCTCATAAATGTGGCTTGTTCTTGTTACACATTCCCATTCTGTAGAGTTCCTCTACAATTTTAAAGGATGTTGTCCATTCCTCCATATGAAACTGTTTTACTATCATCTTTTTACTACTAGGCTTAGTTTGATGGTGACTGTAAGTGATATTACGTATGAGGTTGATATTGCGTGTGCCATAGCCGATGATGAGGTTGTGGGGATGGAGAGTGATGACGATAGACTTTTCTTCCATGAATTCACAATCCATTTTAAATGTCTGCAATTTTGTCTTGTTAATGTATCTTCCTTTCATTTTCATTTCATTTTAGGAGGAAGGGAAAGGGGAGCAAAAACTGCTTTAAAGATTCTGCTGAGCTGTCAGCTCCTTCATATTCTGACTATTTGTGAAATGTCAACTTCTAGTCGGCAAGATAAGTGCTGACAATATGAAAAACTAAGAAAGTCTATCACTCTCTACACGGACCAGAGATGCTCAATTTTCATAGAAAAATATTTGTTTACCACAAAATTTTAATGAAATGATGACAGCCTTTCATAGTTAAAATAATTTCATCATAATTTTACACAAGCTCCGTATGCCAAAAATGTTTATTGAATTAAATGAGTTTTATTAATTGAATAGAAATGTGCGAGAAAATTTTGACACGCAAAACGTATACCATCACCATGTCTTGCTGGATATCTTAATTGATTATACCTCAGCGTTCTTTATAAAACTGATGAATAAAGCCAAAAATAGGGAAAGCCGAAGTTTATAAAGTTTATGACATCATTGATGCGTGCATAACAGATTAGAAATTGCAAGTAATAACACCCGCGGTGAAAGAAACTTTTACTTTTCAGCGTCTACATTACGGCTTCCAAGTGGCTGAAATGAAAGGTTTGACGAGTAAGGGAAAATGATGAGATGTTTTGGAATGTTTTCCATCATCATCATCTTTTTAAATCTCCTTTCATCATATTTCCTCAGTGAATCGTGGAGAGCTCTATAATGTTTCCCTTTTGTGTTCTCGCCAAACACATGAAATAGCGTTCGTTCTTCTATTCTAGTCATTTTTGGCATTAGCTGTAGCAAACCCACTTCAACAAAAGAGTCGAGTGGCATAATAAGGAACATTTCAGGAACATTTTGGATACGCTCATATAGTTATGCTTTGCTAAAAATTTTGCACGAAGTACAGAATTTGTAAAAGGCACTCTGGGAAAGTATAGAAATTAGTAATATCATTATAAAATATTGACGGGAGAATTAAAAGGATGACCATGACCGCATTATGTATTTCAAAAACTATTATGTGAGGGAAGCCAGCAGTATTCATAGCGGATTTGAAAACAAATCGCTTCACTTCACAAGCGTATCATAGTCTCTTAAAGATATGGTGCTGAATTACAGCCCAGATTTGAATTAGGGGGATTAAGTATACAAAGTAAATCTTAATCTGACATGAACTCGAGAATTGAAAATAAAGCGAGGTTGCCACTAATAATCTATTAGAAAAGTGGAGCAGAGCTTTTGCTTTACAATTGGTTTATTTGTGTAATAGCATTATACTCCATCCTTAGTGCAACGTCCTTCTAAATCAATAATTTAAAAGCATCTTTTAGTATATTAAATCAAACGATAACTCTTATTAAAATCAAAGGATGCATTATGCTAAACTAGCAAAACTTATAACAGCCAAAGACACGAGGCATTATGATTCTAAAACCACGTTCCAACTCTCTGGTAGGAAGGTCATACCCAAATAATAATAACCGTGACCATGCACCATCAACCATAACGGAAAATGATATTTACAAGAAGGTAGTTCAATAGCTTTACTATGCATCGTAAGGATAAATTGAATGGCTGGTCGCCTTAAAAGCGTCATTGTTTACGTCAGTGATAGCCCCCGCAATGTAGGCGGTTTGAACTTACACCCTTTAAAATCCGTACTTTCATATTATCCGGTAAAAGGACTCGGGCATGATTCTACCTTATGCTTGGCTGGATGATGATCATCAATTTAATCTCATTTCAGTTATTACGCGTTTGCTGAAGAGCTTGGCCTTAAATTAGATGACTTTCATGACGCTAATGACACTCTCGTTTAATGCAGCAAGAACTCAAGTCTGCTTGATAAAAAGGAACATTTTTTTAGCATTCAATCGCAATCTCAAATTTCAATAGCAAAAGCGATGTAAGATATGTCTATGCTGAATATTCGGCTTTTGCAAAATTTTTTCAGAGTACTACTCCTCCGCAGCAAATGCTATTATTCACACAGCTGCAAAAATGCAATAAGTGCGAGACCTTCGGAAACTTTCCCAAATAAGCTAATACGAGCTTGACAAGCCCACTAACGATGGGAACAACCTTATTCCGTTGTACATTCAACTGCGTCTCCAACTCCACAATATCCACAATATCCACAAACAAAAACATTTTATGTCCCCCACATTTCCTTCACAACATTAAATTCCATACAAAAGTAGAGAAATCTGCGATAAGTTTGCTGCTATCCTTTATTCCAGACTATTTTTCACAACTTGTTTCATTTCCATTGAATTAAATTCAGGGAGCTGTGCTATAAGTGAGCCCCTTTGTGCCATGTAGGTGGTGGCGGTGATGGCGGTGGTGACTGCAAGAGAAACACATTATTGGTTTTCCTAATAATAGTAATACGGAGAAAGTGGAGGACATTAAGAACACATTGACTCAGTCTCCCCAGTCTCCGTATAACCCTCTTTACTCTCATTTTATGGACTAGATGCATGCATAATGGAAAGGGGGAAAGTAAGGGAGAAGGCCACATTAATAGGAAAGGAGAGTGTCATAAGTTCCTTATTTTTTCTTTTATATGTCCTAGTCTACTCCTACTTTTACAGCATTTCCACACTTATTCTGGATTACTAAAAAGGAAATGAAGGTAGATGACGTTATTTAGTATACAGGAAATTTTTTCTTTCTTTTTTCATTTTGGTCACGCTGAAAAAAACTAGAGGTAAAATCCTGTTCAAATCCAAATGCCAACGTGGCGTCGCATGTTTAATCGGTTTCTAGAAATAATTGAACTCAACATTTATTTTCAAAACACCTTTCCAACTCCAAAGAGTCATTTTTACTAAAACCTTGGTTTGCAGACCAAATATTTCATTCTCCAGCTAGCTATCCAAGAACTTCTCATATTCTCGTCTAGAATGCACAAATATCAATACGCAGGAAAACAATAATGCATTATTTGACTTGGCACAAGAGCCCTAATTTATCCATCTATTTTCTCCCAACCTCATTTCGTATGATATAGTCATTTTCCTTTCTCATCCCATTCCACCAGCTTTCCCTTTATCCGGGTGATCAGAGCACCCGATGATAATGACAATTACATAAAAACTGCTATTCTATTCTACTCGAATTGTTATCATCATATCATATTGCCGCAGTAGTTCAGAGCAATAGAGCATTTTTCCTTGTCGATTTTCTCTGCTGAATACTACAACTTTTTTTCGTGCTTTGTACTCATCGTACTCATCCAGCCTATCATGTTGCGTAATGAATGCCTTTCCAAATGAACATTCCGATATATCCATAACCATAAGTCGGAAAAGCCATTGTATAAATTGAGATAACTTATAATCATCTTATATTTGCTTTGGAAAATAATGACGGAAGCAATTATAACGAGGTATGCATACATTTCTTTTGCCTTCTGCCTTTCATCTTTTCCTTTCCCTCCAAATAATGTGAGGTATTATTACCATTCTTATTTTCAAATAACTATAAGATAAAATATATGATAGCACATGTGACAATACCATTATAAGCTGATTATTAATATGGTGGTAAAGGAATGACAGTGGGGAGCTGTGCTAGGCTGGTATTGGCATCAACTGACATTTAGTCATTAAGCACTTGTGTCTCATTCCTTGATGACCTGTCTATTTCCTTAGGTCTATACTAGTGATTCAGAGAAACCAAGTGTCCTGGCATTAAGTATTTTAAATGTTGAGACCTTTCCGAGTAGGGATTTCTTTTAATACTGATGGTGGCGATGTTTATTAAGTCACATTCACACTATCTTATCCATTAATATCATACAAATTAGAATGATGATGCGTGTTCGCTGATTTTACAAGAAAAAATAATTACTTTTGTGGTTCGACGGCAATCCATCTTTCCCTCTGAATCGACATAATCCACAGCTTACATAGTGTCGAGAACCTGCATTGTCCTTACTTTAATCCTATCTTCATTCGTACGTTTTTTTGCAATGAGTAAGAAGATTGATAAGGAGCCATGTGTGAGCGCAAGATTGATGTTGTAGCAGTCGCCATTTGATGTACGTTTTACGCAATTAATAGGTAGATGTCTAGGAAGATGAATTCGGTGCACAAATTTCCCATCGTAATGAAAATCTCATGGGATTCCTTCTCAGAAATACTAGACTAGAAATAGTCCAAATGTTCTATTTGTGGTTAATGTGTAGGAGTCCATTGAAACATTTGTCGATTTTAGGAAAATGATGCTAATTACCCAAGCCTGCTTTACTTTCGTAACTTTTACTAATAAAAGTTTTCTGTTTGTTTCAGGTTTCAACTCAATTGGAAATTTATAGCTACATGATCCAGCTACAAGGTAAGAATAATTTTAATTATTTTTACGAAATTCATTCTGCGAAATTTTTCGACAGAACTGATTACGGTTTCGGTTAAGCATAACTAGCAGAAGAGGCGTAATCATTACGTATGGTTAGAATGAAATCAAGTTTGCGATTTCCAAAAGCAAAATTAATTTTCTCCTTGTCTCCGATTCCAACAGTTGTAATTACAAATTAGAATGATATTTTAGAAGGAGAGAACAAAGCAATTCATGAAAGAATCATGTCACTTTTAACTTTTTCAGTTCTCATTTCTAGCTATCATGTGCATCCTACATTTTGCATCTGTACAATCGTTCTTTCTCTCTGTCACTTCTCATACCACAGATATCTAGAGCTTTTCGGCGTTGGAAAAGATTTCGCAAATGTTACAAGTCAACCTAAACTGCACCCAAGTGATAAATTAGCTTTCGAGTTCCATATGAAATTCTAAAGTTTTTTTTTCGTGGCTTAACTTACGAAATTACGAAATGCTGACATTATTCATTGTCAACCAGTAGACAAGTTTTTGTCTCTAGAAGAGAGCTTCAGTAAGCCTTTCTAAGAGAACTTAGAATTTCCAATGTACTCGTATTTTAAATTTTAAACATTATTGTACACATATCATTCTAATTTGTAAGTTGAATTCTTTCTCTTTTCAATTTTCTTCAAAGCCCGTTTGATAAGAAGTAAAAGGGCAAGTCTAAAAATATAAATGCATGCGGAATATGTTCAGGTGCAATCTAAATTAATTTACAAGACTTTACAACTGCTGAATAACTAGAACGAATTGGTTTGGTAGTGACGGTAGTGCAACTGATTGCACACGTTTGGTAGGAAGTCATATTTTATGAGGTACATATTAGAACGTATATTATTCTGTGGAGGATCAAAAAAAGAAAAATAACTGGGGAAAAAAGATTACCTGACAATTGAAGTGTATAAAATCACTTGATGGAATTAGTAAATCATTAGCTAAAGCACTGATATATTCATGGTAAAGTGGTAATTTGTTTGAATTTAGTACAAAATTGTAGATCAAACGTTACGTCACATGACTCATGCGAAACTCCTCAAAGCCCATTAACAGTTGATTAAATCTTTGAAACTTTCCATCCTATGTTAAAGGTTGGTCTTATTTAAATGCTGCATTGTGAAATTTTATTTTGCCATTTTCTTCCACTATTTTCCAAGCTTATATTCAACTCGGTTTAAGTTGTCACGTTCAAAAATTTTAAAAATCAGCTTTGCTTTCTCTCATTAGCATCATTTTAATTTTGCTAAAAAATACTTTGTAAGCTGCTTGCATCCTTAACTTTGCGTACTATGAGCATTTACAACATTTTTTCATCTGACAAGTTTTTTGCTTGTTGCAATTAAAACGCATAAAATAAAGACAAACTATCTATCTAGCGTCAGCTTGTTAATTATGACAAGCCGAATGCAGATAATTTCACTTCATCCTCAATGTCCAAATTTGTACTGACAAGTTTACAAACTCAGATTATCATGTCAACTGTGAGATTTAATTATTCATAGCAATCTGCACCCTTTCTGCTTTTCTACATTTTTTACTCTGCAAATAATTTTAATTAAAGGGATTGACACGCAGTGGAAAGTAGTTCGTAAGACTAATCTCTGAATATATTTCATTCATTCCTTACAACTCTTTGAGATTAGCTAGCGAGTGCGGAAATTTTAATGCTCATCGCGATTTTTTGACTTGTTGACTTTTGACATGAAGCAGGACACAGACAGTGTTTGTTTATTTCTGCTCTGGTGTAGAAGAAATTTCTTCACTTGTCACACTTGTCCTTTTCCGTGCTAGATTTGCATTTTGATAGTGAAAATATCTTTTTAGTTACTACCTATACAAAATACAAGTGACATGCATGAAGTCAAGGATGCATGTGAAGAATTAGCTCTCACCAACTTTTTTCACCCAACTGCATATTAGCAAAAATAATACAATGTTTACTAATTAAATGGATTCATGAGTTAAAAATAAATGCATTAAATATTTATTGATCTCCGTCTGCTTTTGTGTGGTCAGAATTTATTGAATATTTGATACAGCAATAGAATAACAATCGCCGAGTATCAAACCTACTGATCGATAAACGTGAATGTTGCAGATCCAACAATGCAAGAAAAATTGCACAAAAGACCCCATATAACCCTTGGATGTATAAATGCAGAGTGAACACTGCCTTTCCACTTGTCTCCGGCATGTTCGGTCTCACTGACATTTTTTCTGCATTTGGCTTGTCCCTTTTCTGTCAGCAAAAAACAGTTCTCCTCTTGCTCCCCGCTACCGAATAATTTATCGTGTACGAAGGACACAACAGAGTTACAAGAGGACACGGAATTCTCTCCTTTACACTTCTCTTTGGTTTCTCCCCTTCCGTTCAAGAAACCAGGAAATCCTTAGCTGGTTTAAGACATGCTGCATGTTAGAATGACTCTTTCTGCGGAAAAAAATATCGCAAAAAAAGTCAGCTTTTGGAGCTGGGGCGTAAAAAAGTGCAATTAGGTACGTACATGGCCTCTCAAGATTTTTACAAGTAAATTTTGGCATTGTAGAGGAGCCCGCAAATTCCAAGTTGAATTAGATAAGGTTCGTATTTTCTGATTCGAATATTGAGTAAGAAGTAAGTGGTTTAAGTAGAGGGAGAAAAGGGTTTTTAAAGGTTTTCTTTTCGCAATCCAACACGTAGCAATAAAAAATGGCACGTTTTATTGGCACAAGTGCTGCTTTGCATTTTCTACTGCACTGCCTCAATTTAATTCATGTTTTCTTGAGGATACGGTAATAATTTAGGGTTGTCGTGTGTAGTGATAGGATGTTACATCATCATATATTGCACTTTTGCACTCCCCTTCATATATTTTCCACATATGCATTAACCAAACAGGAAGGTACAGAGCAAATGTCAAGCTGGCAAAGAGTAAACCATTTTTTCTAGTTATTATCGGTAGTAATGACCTACGTCGACATGAGGGTAGCATTTGTCAGTTTCAATCGTAATAATCAAATTATTTGTTTCGTATGCATTTCAATCCTTCTGAACAAATTGGAGTTGGACTGTAATAAGTGAATTATTACGTGATAGCGGTTTAGAGAGCTGAATTGTGAAATTTTCAATAATTTTGTAATGTCTTCATCATCAAAAGGGACCCTTTTAGTCAGATGGCTATCCAAATGCTCATGGGAAATGTAGGTTAGGAAATTTTTATCCAATAACTTAATGGTTTTTATTTAGATTTACCCAGACATCCCTTAAGACGATGAGCTAATGAGGAGTTCACGGTAGAAACGAGCTAAATGCTTCAATGAACTCATTCATCCATCAGCCATCCATCCCTGCGTGACTCCTACTGCTTGTCATTTCATCATCCTAATTACTCACATATAGAAAAGGGAGGAATGTCTATGTCAAAAAGCGCCGGCCGGTTCAACTCTGAAATGCATTAATGTTTTTGATGTGATGATGATTCCCACAAAAAAAGTGGAAGTTTCCCTTTTCAGAGAAGGCAAAAAGGCTACAAAAGTTTGATGTTGAAACAAACCCAATCAGCACAAAAAATTGAGTGCATGAACTCTTATAAACTCAGAGATATGTGGAGTTGGAGTGGACAGAAAATTTTTTAAGTACATAACTACATCCTTATCCATTAAATATAGAGACTATGTCGGTCACGCAGACATTTATCAATTATCATAAGAATTTTAATCAGCAACAAAATATTCATAATGAGTTATCAGTTCTTATCATGATATTTTCAGTCTCTGAATGGTCATATTTGAACTGCAGATCATAAAAATTGTCTGCAGCTGCATTTTAACTTCGAATATAATCTGAGTAATTTTCCCAAATGAATTTTCTCATTTTAAGCATAGTGTTCAAAAAAGTGTGGAGTGAAGAGTATTTTTTCACCCTTTAACCTACCCATCTTATCGATAGTCAATGGAACTGTAGAGTAAATACTTGTGTATTTGATTAAGCAGATAACGGCAAAATATTTTTACTTTTTGTCCTAAAATATTTTCTTCGAAATCATAACGATTAATCAAAAGGGTTCCAAATGAAAGTGCTTGAAAATACTCATTTTAAATAATTCCTAGACCATTTTCATAGGTCAGTAACTTTCAAACTTTTAGCTAAATACTATGTTATAACATCTAATTTTAGAGCCGCTGTAATGTCTCTTTGAGTCATTTGAGAATATATTTCTAAAAAATGTAATAATGATTTCTCTCTATCCGTACAACACAACTTGGGAGTCGGAGTCCCAGGTAATATGGCAAATGTACCCTAACGCAATTTCCCATTTCCTGTTGGAGATAACCCCTTCAAGGAACACGTTAAGATAAATGGAATGGAACCAATTTAAACTGAACATGCTGTTACTCGATTACGTGCTTTTAAAGGATATGACAAAGAAGAAACTGAGAAAGGGAGAACTGTTATATGCACCACATAAATTTACTTCATGAGTCTACTGCACGAGGATGCAAATGGGTGCGTTCCTCACCCATTTTCCTGGTATCATTTGTGCAGTTGTAACTATGCCAGATGCTCCATACTAAGCCTTGCTGATAGCTCCAAGTCATTCCAGCAAAAAACCACGTTTGCGCTTTTCCTACTGATATTACAGATTTTCCTGCGAAATAACGGAGCATAATTTGAGATGAGAAATTATAACAGTTATCTCGTGTACAAATAGCTTTAATTATATGATGACTGCGTTCTACAACACCCCTATCATTTCACTCTTGCAATTATCCAGTGAACCGTCACTGTAATTACAGTCCAGATTACACAACCCATATAGCTCAAGTGCAACTCATTTAGTTGGGTGAATAAGTAAGCAGCTGAAGAGTGCAAAGATGGGTATAACTTCTTCTAGCTCATGTTTTTCTTGGGTTGACTGAAGAAGTCAAGGCAAAGGAAATCAAGTCACCCATGGATTCTTTACACATTGAGTAATTGAATTAGGACTACTTGCTTTCTTACTTTGATGCTTTTAGCCTCCAGTACTTTTACATTTAATCGGTTAAAGAGCAAGAAAGATTCGGTCTTCTTTCTCCTCACTTGTGAGAAGCAGGGCAAAAGGGTTCAGTTCAGAATCCTCTTCAACTCTCAATCAACCCATACAACTTTTGGGGGATGTCCTTGAATCGGATTTTCGGATTAAATTAATTAATGGAAAACAACGGGAAGAGTAAGTGGTTGTTGGAAAACGGGATAAAAAATTATATCCTATATCCCTAAGGAAAAGGGCACAAACATGAACGTGTGTAAGGAGCAAATATGAGCCGAGAGAAATGAACGAGTGGTAATATTATTACTGTTATTATTTACGTCTGAAGGAAGACGAAAAGAAACTGGGAAAAGTATTCGACTCAGCATTGAACGAAGTGAAAGTGGGAGGAAAAAGTAGAACTTATGCCGATATGATGACGGGGCAAGCATGAAACGTGCTATATTTTCCTTTCCTACAAGACTGTTATCATATCTTGGAAAGAAATCAAACCACAAGGCATCCAATCCAAATAGACAGTTTTCATGTCAGTCAGTAGTCAGAAAGGAGTGTTGGTGAGGAAAACCAACTAGCGAATGTAATGTAGATAAATGTATTAAAAGATTGGGAAAAAACAACGGTGGTTTTAGCCAAAAACTTTCCCTCGATTGAATTGAAGAGAGAGGGCTTCCATCAAGCACTTTCTATCATCTATTGAATTAGATAATATCTGGGACTGAAAACTTGAAGAATTCGGAATGGAAGTAGTGGAAGTAGTGGCAGTTGTACGAATCGAGAATTTTCGACTTCATATCCTCGTATCCCACTAAAAAGAGGAGATAAAGAAGGAACGTGAAGTACTCTTACCTACCAAATGGCCATAAACCTTGAAGGTTACATTCAATTTCATTAGAGCTTGGTAAAAAAAACTTTTTAAAACTTTTCCCTTCACTCTCAAATAAATAAACGTCAGATAGGAAAATGTCTTCATTGACGACTCTGTTTTCTTCGTAATTGGGCTGTTAGCTGTTTCGAGCTATTTGGTTTGAAGAAAATACATACGCGGGAACACTTGCTCTCCGCTTTTATAAAGGCATGACGGAATAAATAAAGGCGTCTGTTTTATGGTTTTCCATCATCATCCTCAATTTGTTTCTTGAGAAAATCCTCAAAAAAATTCCTCTTGCACTTTACTGATTGCGCCTCTTTTCTCCCGTATCGTAACTGGTGACTTTCTGCTTCCCCCATTCATTCACAGCTTTCATCAGGAGCCAGTCTCATTAATAAAATTGTCAAAAGGAGAACAGTGTACTTGTATAAGAGTGAGACTTTTGCACTTGAGTGGAAAGTAAAAAATTGAAGCACTTATTGTCAGTATTGCAGTTGTGCTGATCCTTGTAAATCGTCATGATTTGCTGTGAGAGCTCCCTAATGGTTGAAATGCAAATGCAAATATTTTATCTGAAAAATAGAAGGAATATATTTGAAAATTGTCGAGATATATCATTTCACTCCTATCAATATTTTCTGTATGAATAGCATTCGATGAACTACAAAAGTTCGATTAAATTCAAATAAATTTGGTCCAATTCCGCGAGCCGTGACTGACAAGATGTCTATATATTTATTAAGGATCATGTGCAAAAATATGCCGGGATTGCATCAGAATATATTTCTCAGGTCATGTGAATTTTGCATTTCAAAAGGATTTTGACAACAAGAATTTCAGAAGACGCTTCTATTTTTGGAATTTTTCAATATTAAATGGATAACGGGCGAGTATAATCTCAACAAAGAAAAATTAATGACATATGCACACCACTCTATCACGTCATGCACCTTTAAACATTTTAATGGCCAAGAGAGGGAAAGGATGCAGCTTGCCTTCCCCGTAATTTGTCAATGGTAATGTGCGCATACATTCGAGATTTAAGCTTCATTAATGGAGATTTCAAGCCAGTGTTAAATTCCCTCTTTTTGCAATCAGCCCACTTTTTGCACATTCTGCTGTAGCAATTATAATGAGGATTAAATTTTCCCGAGTGAAATTGCGATGCGGACACGATACTTAATGGGATCTATATGACCATCTCAGGATTAAAAGTTTGGAGAGGAGGTTGAGAGCGTTTCTAAAATTTGATGGAGTCGAGGCGGATGTGTGTGGATTTTATGAAGGAGAGTAGACACAACACAACAATCTTTTTGTTTTATGTTGTGTTCATGTTTAATATTCTCAAGAGGGGGATTACATTACATTTAATGATTAGCAGGGAGCTCCTTTTTATGATTAAACAGGCCACTGGATGAAACGGATTATAGTCCAGCTTTTCAGTGAAGTGGGCACGAGTACGCCAAACATTATCCGATTAATGATAATATTATGACTTGATGAATTTGGATACTCTTTTTAGGTGTAATTTATTACGCACACCAGGCCAGTTTTTTTCCTCAAGCTGCATAATAATAATATTATGAAGAATTCGAGATAGATAATCTTTTTAGATTATACTTATTAAAATTTTGAATTGCTGACGGTCTATTTTTGAAAAGCCTTTGCTCGTTCGTAATTGACATTTTTGCAAATTTTATTATTCCAAATAGGCACGTCGCGACGATGTGTTGCCGGCCGGTGCATACCTAAAAGAACAACAGCAGCATTGAGCACTTGAAGTTTTCATTTTTACAACCTCTGTGATATAAATAGTAAGCATGCGAAATGAAATTCTTTCTAAGCTGTAAAAGGCAAAGGTTATATAAGACAAAAGGCAGATGGAAGAATGGAAAGCTTTTAGAAGCGAGGCTCAAGCCTTAGTGGTAGGGCACACTACTGTGAGTTATTTATAAATTATTACATATTACTAAAGTAAATGCATTTGTTATGATCACGGGACGGAAGACTAGACTAGCGCACTTTAGTTGCTTCCATACGTGGCCACCTAAATCTTCTACTTACTCCAGAGAGATAAACAATGCGAGAACTATGACGTTTAAAAAGATGATTGAAATCTGTCAAAAGTGAAAATGCCGTTTTAATGTGGATATCAGATTCTCAAAACACAAAACAATTTTCCTCAACTTTTACAAGCTCTGAAACAACAAAAAGGGGAAATTAGAATAAATTCTAGAGCCCATTGTTCTTATTATACAGAAAGGGTTCTTTCTACCCAGAGCATTTGAACTGGAAGAGAGAAACATCCGGAAAACTGGTTGGTTGCCACCATCACCACTAATTCTCTTTTTACTAGTATGATCCAGTAGCTCTTAGACCCACTGTGAAGTTGCACGCGGCCACGCCACAACAGCTCCATACATCTTCCAAATGGCTCATTTCGTTTCACATTTCAAGGAAAAGGTCTTGTGAGACGGGTCTAGTTTTCTCGTCTTTTCCAACTCTGCTGGTGCTCTGATGTCAACCCAGCTTTAGATTTAGTAGGTGGCTCACTCTGAATACTGAATTTGGGGATAAGCTCATTTATGTATGGAAGCACTCTGCACACATTAAAATGCAAGCATGTGATCTATATGGGTGATGACGACAAAGACGGTGAAGACCATTGGAATAGAGATCTACTGCAGTTGTGGCAGCGTTTCTCATTAGCATCATCGCCGGTATGAAGGTATGCATGTAGCTTCAAAGCCGATTTCCAAAGATAAGAACACTCTTTACCACCGAAACTGCCAGTATTTATTTTAAAAACAATGAAGAAAGAAACCGAGAAATCTTGATGGGGAAGGAGTGGATGAATTTTATATATCGATGAACAATGAGATAGTCTGTGGCATGTTTATTTGGCAAGTGCATATTGCTCCGTGTTGCACTAGAGATAACTGCAGCATTTTATTCTCTGGGATTGGTTCCACTCCGAAAAGGCTTCATGAAATTTAATATTTGAAGATAAACAGTGGAACCAATTTGATTATCTTGTAACCTTCTTGAAAAAGACTGTGAAAAATAAGCACCGCATTTTACAACAACATTAATGTCGACGAGAAACGAGCTTTTGTGAATTTTTTGTCTCCTAACAGTATGCAAAAGAAGAGAATGGTTTGACGGGTAAATTAAAGGAAAGACTTAATTTTCGGTTTAGTAATAACAAGTAAAAAAAGTTTGCAAATCCTTCTTGTTGGACAAACTATTACAAAGTGAGTACACGAGAGAAATTTGCAAAGCACAATGTGCGAAAAAAAAGTATGGAAAGTAATTGTAAAGCTATTCACTCCCAGTTATTATTATGAGCTGAGACATGCAATGCCTTATGCGACGAAACGGAAAGAGCCTCGTGACTTTTACAGCCTTTCTCTCTCCCGTCTCATTTTCTCGCTGTATCGTCACATGAATTAACATAAGTTTAGAAGAAACCTCATGCTCCACCGGCAACAGAGTTGTAAACAGAAAAATGTACAGACACGAGGGCATCCCTGCATGAAACACGGA
Source organism: Rambutsinella grinnellia (assembly GCA_027743725.1). Classification (NCBI taxonomy): domain Eukaryota; kingdom Metazoa; phylum Arthropoda; class Collembola; order Entomobryomorpha; family Entomobryidae; genus Rambutsinella; species Rambutsinella grinnellia. The sequence continues at coordinate 2,683 of JAHZMU010001210.1, read as the reverse complement.
AAGCATTGCAGTATAAAAGGTTCTAGAAGGAAACCAGCCATGAACTTTTAGAGGATATCAATATGTATATCGAAGAATTTTCTGTAGAAACTTCTGTATTTTAAAAAGAGCAAATGAAAAAACTACAAATCTTTTGTGAGTGAGTCACACTGTTTCTAATACAAAGTATTTTTCACAGACCAACTTGAGGAACAAAACGGAATATATTTCACAGCTAAAAGACTAATTCTCTATTTTTCGTAACTTGCGTAATACATTTTTTGAAACGGAGGTATGCATAATGTACAAACAGGCTAAACATTAGAACAAAAAGTCACGAGACGAGAAACGCCGAGAAAAATAGAATGCCAGTCATTATATGGACTGCATTCTAAAGAAGCATTCGCCTCTCTTGCGATCGTCATCATTTCCTGCTCGTGATTCTTGTCTTGATCGTTTCCCTTTTCCAATATCTGCTACTCAATAGATTCTTCAAATTTACTATGTGGCAATCAGTCTGCAGTATGGTTCACCTTAAAAGGGAAAATGCCAATGGAGTCAGCAGACTTAACTGAATATTAGCAATGCTTTCTCCCAAAATAATATTTGTATGAAAAACCGTTTTGCCAGCATTTACGTAAAAATAACGCTCGATGACAATGATATGCCAAAATATGATTAGCCTGTTCAAATATATTCCGCTCGGAATGAAAAGTTCTGCTGTGAAAATAAGTTGTTACACACTAGTCACAAACGATGTGTTTTGTCCAGTGACGTTTCACTTTTGCCCTTCCATCAAACCCATATCAGAGAAAAATATATGGAGCTTATAAAAAGGTTCAACAAAAGTAAACAATAATACCTACAATACCCCATTCATTTATCAACGAATATAAGGTGCGTATGTGTAAAATAAGTAGCAATACCAATACCAAATATTGAACAGAAACGCAGCAAAAGTTCATTTTACTTTGATGACCAAAACGACTGTGTTCTCTGTTGAAGCTCGCGATATATATGCATGTCCCCAAAGCCTGCAGTTTTCCTTCTATTGTGTATATCTGAGAGCTGAGGAGTGGAACATTTGTTCAGTCAGTAAAGCAACTTCTGTGTGGAAGGCAAAGGAGTAAAAAACAACTGGTGCTTAGATAGCTCTCTCGTTATTCTACTTGAGTCAGTCACGATATATAGAAGCTACCGTTACGTTGTTGTACGAACGAAGCCCTATTTCTCGTGTAGAGTGTAGGGAAGCGCCTCTCTTTTTCTCACTCATCCTCCCTGAGAGAGAGAGAGTGAAATAGCTCACTACACACTCCTCCACAAGCAGGGCAGAGAGTTGGAGTTATTTGATTAATATTTCTGGACCGATCCTTCAGTCTCACTTCAGCCCCCAGCGGCTGCACAACCCTAGACTGCAAGTTTCTAAGAAAGGCGTATATAAAGAGTGCTATTAAGCAAACAGAAAGCAATTTCTTGTGTCAGCAGTTAACTCACAAAGAGAGTCTACGCTATCCATGTAAATAGCTTACCTTGATGGAAAGAAATAGAAGGATTTGCGCTTGAATTAAATAAATCCCAGTTATAAATACAACACCGAATCCTCCTCTCTTTAACCATCAACAGCATCAGTTACCAACAATCGCAATCAAGTTTGCTACTTTCTCCTATATATTTTCCTAGTCAAAGCAGGGAAAGTGTGTGAAAAGCCATGCTGGCCTGGCCGGCACAAGCCACGTAAACAAATTTGAGTAAACACGTCAAACGTTCACAGACCAGTGGAGGGACTCAGGTAAAAAAAAGTATTTTGTGGAAGAGCATTAAAGTGTTATTGAAGAGCAGAACTACAATCCGTTTTAAGTGTCCTCACTTGAGTTAGCTAAAACCCACTTGTCTCACCAACCCCTTTTATGTCTTCTTCAGTCACACTTTTCCGTAAGAAAGAGAACAATTTGGACAATATCTTGGGAGTCAGTTGACAGTCGGCTTCAAAAGACTTTCTCTTATCTTTTCGCTCACCTGTGCTCACTCGTAGAAAAGTGGTGGGATAAAGTGGCAAAATATAACTAGAGGCAATCTTGCCTTTTATTCCTTTTCTAAATTGCAAAACATTCAAAAGTGAATAAAACTATAGAATAAAAATATAAAAAGTGTTTTGTAGAAAAATATTCTCATCTTAAAAAGTTTTTATTCGATCCAAATCTAATATATAATAATAAAACAAAAGTGGAAAAGTCTAAAGAACAAATTGAATTCAAACAAGTGATTTTTTTGCGATAGAAAAATTGCCATTTGACATTTCAAAACTGAAATCAAAACTTTGAATTTAAGAAAAAGTCGTGTTTAGAAATATATAGTCCATTTGTGCAGGAATTCTCCTTCCGTTGATATTAACAAGTGCACCTGTACCACCCACACCCATTCTGACTGTAAATTGTACTGCTGTACTGAATATTCAATGAATGGTCTTGAATGAAAGAGCATTAAAAATTCTGTGGTGCATCTTTTCCAACACGGCTTTGCCTCCAGGAAACGAAGAGGAAAACATCCCGTGAGAAATCCAGACCTCGCTCTGCCAATCCTCCAGACCTGGAAGTGGAAAGAGGCATATATGCACGTTTAGGTATTTCATTAGTGACTTGAACCTGTTCAAAAGAGACAGATGAAAAGTTTTCCGCCAAGTGAGCATACGTAAATAAGAAGATGT
>JAHZMU010001209.1:0-13080 GCA_027743725.1 Rambutsinella grinnellia | reverse complement strand
ATTACGTATATAAATTAGGGGGAGCGTATTTAAATATTGGATTGGACTACCCTTTTTAATACCTTATAAAAATATAATTTTACCAATTTATTCTAATATAATTGTAAATTATTTTCCCTTCGTTCTATTACGACGAACAAGCCAAACGCATTTCACTTTAGCTTTAAGAAAACTCATGTTTTACAGGTTCCGTGCAGAGAACAAATCATTCTGATTTTAACTTTTAGCGCATAACAATCTGATAGCGACAATTAATTTTATTGGTAGAAATGATAGCGTTATTCTAATTTCCTTTTCGCTGTGAAAACATTGTAAAAAGTAGAGTTAGTATTCGTGACGAGTGATAAATTTGTGCCACATTTGAAACCTGAAATAAAAATGTCTAAAAAAGTTTAACGTGCGAAATAAAAGGGGATATGCGAGACTCATATTTTTCCATCATTTTTAGACCTCACTGCACTTTCTTCTGCATTTTGCATACAACGAGAATGCATTCGAAACCAATTTCAAGTTGAAAGGGAGCTACCCTAAAAAGCTTTTTATTGCCCCTTTCATTTTACATGAAAGTGAAATGGGAATTTTTACTCGGCTCAACACATATTTCATTTCAGGGAGGAAGGAATAAAAAAATGTGGAAGTATAGGTACTAGCCCGGAAAGCAAGTGTCTCAAGACAGTCGCGCTTTCACCCGGTCGCTCACGTCAGCGTAAACTTTTTAATCTAATGGAACTAGCAAGCTGGCTCTCATTTTAATATATGATGGTAGACTTACCTTGCACCTGCACTCAACTCAACCTAAATGATGGTCAATGTCACACTTGCCATTCATAAAGTTTTCAGACTGGTTTCTGGAAAAGGCATACTTTGAAGCGTAAGAGATTGTTTTTAAGAGAACGTTTTATTGTAATCCTCCCCGAAAAAATCCTCTTTTTAGTTGATCCCGAAGCGCAGCTGGTGTGGTGGCCGTTATTTCACATAATTTGCAATAAGAAGTGCATCCGAGAAAGAAACCGAAATGGAATAGATTACCCAAAGCACTTTATCCTTTGAGTTCACGTCCTCTCTGTGGAATAATATGGTAATGAAACGAATCCAGATTTTACTGCAATATTAAAGACATTTTTGTGAAATCTATCCAAAAATCAATGCTGCTTTTATACTGAATGAAATATTTATTATCAAAGTATTCCATTAGTCCAAATCAAGTAGAAAAAGCAAGATTAAAGATGAAAGTTTTCTATACAGAGCGTCTATGCGTAGCTATGCGTTTCACTTACTATTCCACAAGTAGAACGTGTCGAATAAGATTAGCCCCAAATTGAGATTGGATCAGTGGTAGCTTTTATCTCGCTCCTTGAACCGGCAAACAATAAATGCAAATCTTGTTACTTACTTTTCTAATCATTGCGTTCTCCCCTAAAAGCTTCCCAACTTTTTTGTGCTCAATTCGGAGATGTTCAACGTAAAAAAACGATCCGCCCCCAAAATTGATAGAGTAAGAGCGTTACAAGACCGGAGACAATGGGAGGATAAGCTCGTTTCCTTTCCCTTGAAATGGATTGTATTTGCAATTTTCTCTACAATTTCCACACTAGTACATAGTATCAAGTATGAAGCCATTTGCCAACGGTTGGAGGGGAACTACAATTGTACAAGTCACAACTAGTTTCGTTGACATACAATAAGCACGTTAGAGAGAGGAAGCCGTGCATGATTTAAGATGTTTAGCTTTTCACTTCCTTTCCACTTTCATTTCAGGAAAAATGGGAGAGAAAAAAGGAGCTTTTCACATTTTCACAGTCCCGCGAGAATCCTCCTTCCAAGAAATCTACGAGAGCGGTGTAATGGCTTCGAGATGAGAGAGCTCTTTAAGCAACTTTTCAAGGTAGATGCCATCCACTGGAGGTAAAGTGTTTCCCTCGTTTTCAGGGAAGAGACACTTTTCATTTTATTCAGCAAACTTGCCAACACAATAGATGACAATTTACCTCTTTTCATGTATTGTAATGGCACCTTTTAGAAATGAGGATTTCCCAAACACCTGCACCTTCCCTAATAGATTGTCTCGTCTCGAGTGGTATAATTTGTTTGAAATTGAGTCAAACGTGTCAATTCGTTTGAATATCATGCCAAGGTCAACGTGGGAAAGGCGGGTAACCCTTTTATAATTTCATCACGCCTATTATTCCATAAGGATCCTACCAAGACCTTTCGCAACATAATATAATAGAATTAAGTCTATTACGTTGAAAGCCAAAATGTAAATTATGTAATTTAAGTTTTTTATAAATATAATATTCCAATAATATTCCAGGAAGGTAATTTATGAGCTTAAATTAGAAGCGTTCGTCATCCCAAAGTAATTGCGAGTCATACCCTTTGCACAGTCCATTTTCCTAAGTACTAAATTGTGTTATAAAACCTTTTTTTGGAAATAAAAGCTCTAAAAAGTTTACGTGACTTTTATAGCCGTTCCCTCAAAGGGAGAAGATTAGTGAGATGGGAGTCATATAATTTCCAAATTCCAACTAAGAATCCCCTCCTATTAAAGTAATTACGGAGGGTATTAATTTACTACAGATTTAATTTAGCTGGTTAATTAGAGGAGAGAGGTTGATGTACATAGCTTTGCATCCCAGAAGGAAATTTACTTGCACGAGGAGGAAATTTATCCTCAGTTGGATAATATATTGAATACTTTGGAGTTGGGAGAGGTTATAGGTCTACATAAAACTAGAGGAGGTTTAATTACTAGATTATTTATCAGCTACTATTCCTGAGAATAATACTCGTTTTATATAATTTTATTCCTGCTTGTTTAAACCAATTTACGTAGTTTTATCGTAGAAAGCAATCTAATCTAATTAGCGCGTTAGATGGGATTACGTTTTAGGAAAATTGTAAAAGGAAATAATTAGCTTTACGCAGTACACGTGGAGCAACTTAAAAAATCTGCTCCGCTAATAAACTATTTTATAGTGTAAATTAAAATCGCAGTCCTTCCATTCTAGACGCATTTAGGCCAGCACGTGATAACACTAAACCTTATCCAATGCCATGAATATTTATCTCAAGATTTTTATATTTGCCCACTTTAGGACAAGGCCATTTCCCATATCATATTTGTCCTTTGCTCACTATTAGCTGAACAATTAGGGATAGTCGCAAAGTGTCTTTGTTCAGGCGTATGATTCTAAAAATCTCGGTGTTTTTTCATCCTCCATCTCTGATGTTATGAAATTATGAGAGTGAAAAAGCACAATCAGAGGAAACGTGTTGACCTTGAAATCCACGCTGGATCTAAGCTCGACATTGCTCAGCTTACTTCAGAGCAAATAACTAGTACATTACCCATATTAAAAGTTGTTCGTACATGTGACATGTCGTCTGTCAAAGTAGTTTCAGCATAACAGGTTTTAAATGAGATTATAAGCCCATATTATGTGGAGTGGATAGATCTAAAGTTTCCAGCAGATGGTTTTTTTTCGGAGGATCACTTTTAAAAATAGTTCAATTAAGGTCTTTAAGTAAATAGATTTTGAGTGATCATGAAAGAGTTGAGAAGAATTTGTAGGGAATTGGGTAAAGTGGGAGGTGGACTGCGTGGAAATGTGCCAAAGCAATTCAAGTGCCTCTCAACCTCTTCAGGAGGGATAGATTTGTCTGGAATTTATCCACCAATAACGACACCATTTAACCAAAAGGGACTAGTCGATTATGACAAGTTAGGGGATAATATGGCAAAGTGGAATTCAATCGAATTTGCGGGTAAGAGAGGCTTTAGTCTGCATTTTTATGAGAGACGAAAGTATTGATTTCCAACTTGCGTCATCAAGCGTCAAGTTAAAATTATTGTTTAAAATTATAATTTTCCCCAGGCTATGTCGTAATGGGCTCAAATGGTGAAGCAGTTTCTTTAAAGACGGATGAGAAATTGGAGCTCGTTCGAAATGTTAAGAAGATGTCAAATTCCAAGTCGAAAATTATTGGCGGTTTGGGTCTTTCAAGTAAGTTTAAAAAAGGTTTACGCAAACGTTTTAGAAATTGTCATCCCATTCTCCAATTTCCCTACCCGAAATATTATTTGCAGCTCTCTTAAAACCTTTCAATACTTGTGGAAACTGATGTGTTGGCTGTGTCATGAGAGAAGCCACAGCGTGCTATTGCACAAACTTTGTTTTCCCCAATATGTTGTTATGCATTTCGCAGTATCTGTTCCCAGAAAGCTTTTACTTCGAAGCGAAAATCGGTTAGAATTTACTAGAATACGACAGTTGTTTGTTTTTTATGATTATGATTTGCAATTTTTATAGAAAATTACATTCTGAGAAAATATTAGAAATTGAATTGGTAATACTTGAGTGAAATGGACTTTGAATCAATCAAAGTAAATTGTCTACGACTTATTGCAATAAGATTTCGCTACTTTGCTAAATTCAAAAGAGTACTACTATTTTGCGAGGCTTGCTAGCTACTTGTGCAAATTATCATAAACGTAGGCGGGCAGATACTTTGACTGTGATTTTGCATCAATATCCTAAGCATTTGTATAAGCTCCAGCGATTTGACATTTCCCATTTCAGTAATTTCTAGTGAAAGGCAACTCAATCAATATGTTTCCATTGTGCACTCCCATTATTTCAGTGGAATAGTTCATAATTAGATTCATGGAATGGGAATATAGACCACAATTAGGGAGGCGGAGATGACTTCTCTAAATCTCAATAATATCCTGAATCCTCTCCTTTCTCTCTTCTAGCGACTCAAGAGACGATCGAGATTTGCAATTTGGTTGCGAGCGAGAAGACTGCAGATGCGGCACTAATCGTCTCCCCAAACTTCTACAAAGGACAGATGACTGTGAGTCAATATATTTCACTGACTTTCATTTCAGATCAATAATCATTAGATCGAGCTTCTCACAAAGTCATGATAAATATTGCAAGGTTATAGCTTCAAAGCTTTAGCTTTATTACTTATTGTTGACAATGGAAGCGACAGCTTTGAGGAAAGAATTGCGGAAGGACTTTCTTCACCTTTCACTCTCTCACACCATTTAGCCTTAATAGTTTCTCTGGCAGAAAAATTAAAGCAGTTTTACCAGTTTTATCCAAACATGTTAGCAATTTTTCCAAGTAAAGATGATCCCATGTTTTTGACCTTACTCATAACGATTCTTTAAATCCCCTTATTTTTCACAACACGTTTCAACCATCCAAGTTTCCCCATTTAGTCCAAATTCCTTCCGCATAAAAGCATAAATATTAGTGTTGGATCATGCTCCTCCCGAAAATCTTTCATAATATTCAGGAACAAAAGCCGGAACTATTTTTATTGTTGATTTTTCAATCTCGATCTGAGGGGAATGGCCTTTAAATCATCACGTTTTTTCTTTTAATGCTTGCTCAATTAGGCTACTCTATCAAGTACAAAGCACGACTCTATTCTAAACTTTTGGTACGACATAAATACTCTCCTGTTTTCCAATACTACACTACCGGTCATTACTAATCCATCCCGTTATTTACATAATGTTTATTTACATGTTCATCTGTTTTTGTAACTCTCATAAGCCTTGCCATATAGACAAAGTGGCAATAATACTGGTCATTTCTATTGACCGTGGGCTCAATGTGACATTTACGTAGGCGGAAAAGGTGGGCATGGAATGTTTTTATTTCTGCTGGAAATGTGACATAAATTAATATTGAAAAGGTGAAATAGCTTGGTGAAAGTATTTACGATGGAAAGGTGCAGCTTCCTTAAATTGTATAGCTCTTTTTTCTAGAAAAGACATCTCTGATCGGAGTAATGAGATTCAGCATATTAATGGACTCAGCAATAAATCATAGAAAGTGGAGTAGAATGGTCAGCAGGTGGTCGTCTCCTCCTTACATTCTCGAGAGGGTTTAAAGCATTTCAAGAGTGAATTATGTGAAGAGCTTGTTGCTACAGCTCTCCAATCTCTCCTGTTGCTCTTGCTAGTAACTTTCCCCATTTCCCAGAGGATGTAAACGTCATCAGGAAAGTATTTTCCAGAACAATTATATAATCAACCATAAATTTTCCACCTGAGTGAAAGCCAGATTATATAAAATTAGCTAGCTCATATAATATTATCATCAATATCATCAATGTTTACTCAAGCAAGGTATTGGAAAGTTCTAGAGATGATGTGGTAATGCAAGCTCTTTTCGCAAATAAGTGGTGCGGAAGACTTGACAAGTTTATTTATTCTAAATCATTTTCCACTTGTTCTTTGTTCATATCAATAAACAAGATATTATTTCCGCACAAGGTTGGGTTATGTAGGAAAAGGTGGTGGTTATTGGTTATGTTGCTTTCTCTGAAAAATATTAAAATGACATGCCCCATTCACATCACATGAATGAGCACGACCATATCAAATGCATGAAGAAAATAAGGCACGAAACAGCTCTATTTCGTTTCTTTATTGATAAAAACAAGAGAAAATGGCATATCATCAGTTTGATTCAATGGGAGAAACTCATTTTATTGCTTTATTACACCATATAAGAAAAATGTATGAGATGCGAGGGAAGTGAATGCAATTCTCCTTCCTCATTCACAAAATTCTGCTGCAAAACTAATAATCTAGAGCGCTGGAGTATTGAACGAACAAGATGGAGAGTGAAGTGCTCAATAATAAGTAATGATTCCTCTGATGGTGCGAATATTCCAGATGATTTCAATTTATCTTTTAGACCTTAATGAATGATGGGTGGGGAAAGTGCAAGTGAGAAAGGAGTGAAACTTTTCTATCTTTCTCTTTTCATTCTTTACCTTCTTCCACACTTTNATTTATCTTTTAGACCTTAATGAATGATGGGTGGGGAAAGTGCAAGTGAGAAAGGAGTGAAACTCCCAAGTCAATTCCAGAGAGTTCCGCTGGGAATTTGTAAATAAGTGGTGAGGTTTTTGTGGTAGTGGGAGAGAGAAAATGAAGACATAAATATGGAGGTTGTGTAGGAAAACAAGGGCTTTGCAATAGCAACATGAGTGTTCGACATATGTGGATAAAATATCAAAAGTTTCTTTTCCAGACCTTATTGTCGTGTAAACAATATCGCTAAAAAAACAACCGGATTCACTTGCATTACGATCAAGATGTTGTCTAGCATTGTGAAAAGCTCTTTGTCTCTTGTCCATACCATTTTTGCACTACTAAGGGAGAGAAAGGAGATATTCATCTCCTTGCACTTGGACTCCCTTTGCACTGCCAAGATCAACACCATCAGCTTCACAACTAGAAAACTTTCTCTTCGCTCAGGGAAATAACAATATAAAAAATAAGCGCTGTCTACCCGCTCTCAGCTCATCTACTGGAATGCAAAAGATGAGTGGGGAAAAGGCATTATCATCTTTCCCCATCATCATTATATGGGAGAAAAAGTTTGCCTTTCACTAGAAAAAAATTAAACGGAATGACCTAAAAGGAAAGTCTTTTTTTATAAATAAGCCGTGTCTCCCACCCACAATGGATTGAGAGGAAGCACATTATCTAAAAAGTGTAGACACACATCATTAAATAACTAGGAAGACTATAGATAATGCATAAGTATCCTTGTCTTAATGTACTTTACACAGTTTTTACGAAAAAAAAAATCCCACCATGTGATGGAAAAAGGAGGATTGTGTCGTGTGCAAAAGTATACATATGCCTATCTACCTTTAGCCAAGTTGCCAAACACTTTTATAGCTTTTTTCCTCTCTAGAATAATGGAAATGGGTTCTCAGATGAGGAGTAAATGACAGCATGAATTTCCTTTCAAGGAAAAACTTCATCATGAGCTATTGTTCATGTGATGATGATATTCTTTATATACAGAGGTTGTGCCAAAAGCTTTGATACTGATAGTCTTATCATTGCATTGGAAATTTTTTACCCATTTAAAATAAGTTATTCAAAATTATAATTTCTCCAGTAGATCTGAACTGAACTTTGAACCATTTTATTTTTTACTTCCAAACAACTATAAAAGCGAATAAATGATTTCATTGTGTTGAAATGTATTCCCTCGTCGATTCGTAATGTACCATTCCACATTATGAAACGTCATTCCATCATTCCTCATTTACAGGTTCGTGGAACCCCGCTCAATATTTCATTAACGGACAAAATGGGATGATGACTTTATTGAAATTTCTTTTCTTCGCAAGAAATCTCTTGCCTCACTGCACTTTTCATTATTATCAAAAGCCTATTATTCAAAATGAAGTTTGGAGAGAGAATTTTCCAGCTCAATATGATAAACTTAATTAAAGTGTTTCACGCTTGAATTATGTGAGGATGTGAGTCCATCAATTTTACATGTGATTGAACTACTAGACTTGGGTAGAGAGTTGCAGTAAATATTTGAGCTAAAAGCTAGTAAGAAAAAAACGAAAATGGTATTTTATGAAAATGACAAGCTTTGGAATATTTAAAAGGGATGTAGCAAGGTAGAAGATAAGAGGTGATTATCATCGTCTTACAACTTTTTTACAGCCTATTAGCTCATGCTTAAGATTAGATAAGCTAGACACGACATTATCCCGTTCCGAAATCGGATAGAATACAGAAGTCGCCTTGTCGTTACACTTTAAATATTTTACTACGTGAATGGGGTAGCTACTTTCTAGGAAGGTTAAATTTTTGCTGAGATGACACCCTAAAAACCAGTTTCTTACAACTCCATCACATCATATTGGCCAAGGTGGTATCATTTTGAAGCTCATCATCATTGTGTCAAATGCTTTTTATAGAGAATGGGATCCGCAGTCGCATTTTGCCCTCCTTTCATTCCAAATGAGAAGAAAGTGGCATATTATGGGAAATTAAATTACTGGAAACTTCTATTCCTTTTTCTACCCCAATCCCCTTTTAATGTGCATTAACCTCAGCAAAGCATAATCATATAGCTTAGGTAGCATTATCGAGGAAGGTGAAATGGCATGGGTCTGATAAAGGTTGTTTACAAAATAGTAGAGATCGATAAGGGTTTGGGAAATTGAGGCTAATGACAAGAGAGTGTAATGCGTTGAGAGGATAAAGATGGAGATAACCTTGAGCCGGCTTGTTCAAAAATATTAGCTATAATTAATATTTTAGAGATTTGCTTTAGGTAAAACCTTTTCGAGATAAAATGGGTTGCTTTTTAGGGACGAGCCCGAAATAAGTTGTTAGGGATTATTATATTGAATGGCTTATGTTGCTTTTATGCATTTTGCAAGAGTTCATGGTAAATGAGGGTGGTGGTGAAGGGTTTTAAATGTACCTTTCATTTTATTTGACTCTGGTGAAAATTTGAATTGACAGGAGAAAGTGCTGCGGAAGTTCTATGAGGATGTTGCTGATAAAAGTGCGCTTCCAATAATAGTGTACTCGGTGCCTGCAAATACAAGCTTGGACCTGAGCGCTTCATTGGTCACAGCGCTAGCCGACCATCCCAACATAATTGGATTAAAAGATAGTGGGGGAGACGTAAGTACTTTTTATTACTCTATTACTATACACTTGATAATTTTGAGAGTGGAAGAGGAGAAGAGTCCCTCTCCAGCGCTGATAACCAGAGGCTGTTGTACTTCTCGAATGAAATGATTATCAAGAGGAGAGGCTAATTAATGAAACATTTTCCAGTTCCGGGAAAAGGTTGAGTGGGAGAAATATGTGTGGCCTGTTTTATCAATCTAATTTGCAAGAGACATTTACGTCTATGGGGAATTGTGGCGTTAAAGGAAACAGAATGGTTTGGTAGCCAAAGGCTGAAAATTACTTGCAAGATTTGCAAACTAGATAATCCTTCTTGTAACTAACTAGGATTCGATCTGTATAGTTTCTAAATGGCAAGGACACCTTTACATTAAATATTCAGGGTTGTTCCAGTGGAAGCAAGCTTTGCAGAGTAGAATAAGCAGTGCTGTGGTCCTCAATTTGTGGCCAGTGTAACATTCTCAATGTCACTAGATCAGTATAGCCATCGTAAACATTTAATTAGTTCAATTAATTGACAAGTAAAGTAGAACTCTTGGTAAAAGGTGAAAACGTCCGTATTTCACAAGTCCAGACAGGGAGTGGAGTTACTCCACTATAGTAGCATACATTTCAATATAAATATCACATGACTTCGTAATACGTAAATAAATAATTGAAAACACTGTTACAGTAGTTCTTTGAAACGCTTTAAACTCGAAAATGGAAAATGAAAAAAAATTGTGAAGTGATACGAATTTACAAGGCCAGCGCTTGAAAGGAAGCAGCAATTGATTTTTGGTTTCTGCAAAATATATGTCATGATCAAAACGACCTTTTAACCGTCAAATAAATTATAGCTTATATGTTTTATTTTATTTCGAAAAACCTTAAAAACTATTTTGCTTTTTGCTTCCTCCTTCCTGATTTTAGATAACGAAAATTTCCGAAATAGTTCACAAAACACCAGCCAACTTCCAAGTGTTGGCAGGGTCTGCCGGCTTTCTCCTCCCTTCCCTGCTAATGGGTAAGTTATTGAGTCGTTAAAGAAGCCTATTTACGTGCAACTTGCTTAATTACACGAACAAATAGGGAGTGTAGGAAATGGGAACGAAACACCACTACTTCCCACACTATCACAAAACATTTGCAATTCTTTTGCAAAAAAAGTTAACCTAGGATTAACTGGATGAGAAAAAAGTTTTCGTAAATATTTTAAACCCTTGCCACATTTTATATGTTGAAAAAGCCATAACTTTTATAGACAATAACAAGAAACAAGTCATCTTTAAACAACTCCATTTGTTTATAGGTTGTGTCGGGGGAGTTTGTGCGCTGGCGAACGTCTTGGGAGAACAAGTGGTTCAGTTGTATAAACTATTTGAGAAAAAGGAGCTGGACGTGGCTGTTTCTTTGCAGAAAACGTTAATTTCTCCAAATATGTGGGTAATGACGATATAAACAAGAAATGTTTATTTCCATTTCTACAAAAAAAGTATCCCAATGCATATTGCATTTTCTCTGTTTAAAAGTTGCTTTAAGAGGGAAAAGGTAAACCATTTGGATATATTATATAGGTCACTAGAAAACTTGGGGTGCCAGGATTAAAGGCTGCGATGGACTTGAAAGGATTTTACGGTGGTCCATGTAGACTACCTCTGACTCCACTTTCGAACGAGGAGCAACGTCAACTCATCCAGATCTTTGAACGCGACGGCTATCCTTTAAAGTAGTAAAGCGCGGAGGAGGCTTTGTCCATATCTAAAAGCTATTTGGTCAAATGTTTGATTAGCTCAATATCTAATTAACTTTTGTGCAAATCCCAAAGGATGAACAAGTAAATAAATAGAGTTAGATGTAATACCTTGTAACAAAGGTTTAATATTAGACAAGAGAAAGTTTTGTAATAAAAAGGTTTATTTGCAGTAATAAAATATTTTCAGAAGAATTTTGGAAAAGTAGGGATGCGATTTTAGGCTTTTGAGAACGAGTGTGTTTAGAAAGATTGGATATCAATATTGTGATAATCGCTCATTCAATTCATTGTCAAAAGCATCTACATTTTACGTCAAGTCAATCACAAATCACGTGCATTTACATCACTCATAAACAAGAATAAAGTTGGCGAAAACAATGACCTCAGTTAATATTTTCCTGGAATCTTTTGCACCTACCAAAGGCGAAAGAGATGACCTAGTTTGCATTTAACTTTGCTTATTTTGCTAAAAATATATCTGCATTTTACCAATGGTCTAACTTTCCAGCTTCTGTTTCGACTTTCAACCAAACTGTGGCAAGCACGTCACATTTGTTTCCTATAATTGGCTGTAGTGATTGATTTCCTTGTCAAACAAGTCTGAATCATTCAGTTTGTCTGGGAACCCATGAAAATCTAATTTAATTTCAGAGCTCATAAAATGTTTGCACTCCGCCCTTTTGTTCCTTGCCTAGAAAAAGCGAGAAATTTCATAATAGATATTCAGGCTTTTAAATTATTTGAAACGAGCCAACTTTGCGATTGTTCCATTAAAACAAAACCAATTTACCATTTCCGCGGAGCTATGTGGCGAAAGCGAACAAAATGATTGAATTTGACTTGCCTCAAATTCACTTTTAAATTCGTTTCAAAGCTTTAAGTCCGCATGTTTTATTTCTTCAACCGTTCCAGAATTGAATTAATAAAAGATCCCTAGTTTTTATCTTCTATCAAATCTACTTTTCTCATTTTCCAAAACAAAATTTTAATGAATTAATTATTTCCATTGTTTTAAAAATCCATGTCCAGCATTTTCTTTCCGAAGATAGAAGTGAGCCATTCCACACATTACCCACCTTCAACCTTTCTGCAAAAAAATCAACAGTTAAAGCTTGCGTTTTGCTTCCGCTCACAATCAGCTCAATATCCATACGATCATGTAGCAATAAGGAAGACCCCAGTTGGAACATTTCCTTGGCCAAAAAGTTTAGTCTGAGCGTTCAATATCGGAGAGAAGAGAAAGCTGCTGATAATTTCCACAGCTTGCCCACCACCATTCTCCTTTCAACAGCTTTAAAACCAGATTTCCTCTGCTTTCAGCTCCACTCTGTGATGAGACGGGGACGAAGCAACAATTCCAATTCTTTTATCCGCAAATGTCGGAACTTTTGGGCATTCTGGTAGAAACGTTTACTCACAAACGGAGTTTTTAATGCACGTGGTTTTTTGAATTGCAAGTTGCAAGAAAGAGATAAAAATCTGAAATATCTTGTTGTACAGTGTTACAGAAAAGGTTTTAGTGATTCCCAAAGTTTTAACTTGATTAGCATAAATTGATTGAACACAACAGTAGTGATTTACTACAGTTGTTGGAAACTCTTGGAGAAAGTTTGAATCTCCTAAATAATTCGGAGTGGCAGGTGGGCAGTTTTTAATGAACACTTACAGCACTTTGCTTTAAAACCAGTTCATTTATCAGTGGGAAAAGTTTGAAGAGAGTTGAAATTGTTGAAAATCGATAGCATTAATATCGGTAGACTATAAAGTTTTAGACAATGACAAAAGATCTGAATGAGCTCATCTCATTCTTATTGTATTCTTATTCTTCCCAAGTAATGAAAAACTTTTAGCC